>CAAKHB010004605.1:5243-17010 GCA_901007665.1 Aeoliscus strigatus
TGACCTGGCTCAAATGTTCTTCTCCTGGCCTTCTGGTCGTACCAGGTTTTCTGTCTCTTCTGCGCCATCTCCATGTTCTGGTGAGCCAACTCAGACATCTCCTCCAGCCTCTTCCGCATCTGGAGGACATATGCTGCCACGCTCTGCTTTCGGTTTCTCCCACATCTCCTTCAGCAGGACCAGTGGCCCTCACACTTGCCGACCATACAGGAGTTCAAATGGCGAGAACCCAGTGGAGGCCTGTGGGACTTATCTGAAGGCGAAAAGCAGATATGGTAGCCATTCATCCCAGTCAGTCCCAGTCTGGGACACAAAATGGTGGAGCATGGTCCTCAGGGTACGGTTGAAACGTTCCACCAGCCCGTCTGTCTGAGGCTGATAAGGCATGGTCTTGACATCTTTAACACCTAATGGACTATTTACCTGCTTCAACAGAAACGACAGGAAGTTAGTCCCCTGATCTGTGACTATTTCCCCTGGCACCCCCACCCGCGAAAAACATCTGCACTAAACAGTGTGCCACCTGCCTAGCTTTAATGTTCTTAAGGGGGAATGCTTTCAGATACCTGGTGGCATAAAATATAGCTAAATATAACTAAAATATAGCGGTTACCTTTCTTGCTTCTCTCCAGCGGCCCCACTATATCCATGCCAATACGGGTGAATGGTGTGTCAATGACCGGAAGTGGGTAAAGTGGTGCACATGGTACTGCCTTGCCTGGTGTGAGCTGACACTCTGGACATGTGCGCACAAAGTCAGTGATGTCAGTATACAGACCAGGCCAACTGAAACGGCTACCTACTCTACGCCAAGCTCTTATACTTTCCAAGATGGCCAGACCATGGGACAGAGTGGGCTAAAGTCATTACCCTCTGCCTCAATGGCTGTGGCTCCACCAGCGTCTCCTGCTCTCCTTTGACCTGGTACATAACACAATTCTTCAGGACGTACTGCTCTTCCTGTACTCGTCTACCTGGTCATCATCCACCTTGTCAAACCATGGCTTCAGGGTTTCATCCTGCCTCTGCAGTTCTGCAATATTGGTGGGCACATCTATATCAACAGTCAACTCAGGCTGCTGCCTGTCCAGCTCTACTTGTACCATTTCTCTGCTCACTTTCTGCCTGGGCTTCTGCTGTCTTGACAGTTTCCTCTTCTCTGCCTCTTCTAACTCTGCATCAGCAAAAGGCAGCTCCTTCAACTCCCTAGGCAGTGTAGGAGCGACAGCGACACACACGAAGAACGTCTGGCCACTAACTGTCAGGAAAACATAACACACTTTGACCGCTGGGTGACTACTGCCCTCCTCTACCATGACAAGGCTCTCATGTATTAATGTCTGCGAGCTACCTGTGTCCACTAGGGCATGTGCAGCCTTGCCATTAACTAATACTCTCACCAGCTGTTCTGTAACTGTTGTGTGTTATGTGCGGTCTAGGTGTATAGCAGATAGTGGTGTTGTGAGTGCCCTTGGCCTGAGAGTAAGGCTTTGTGTGACCCTGCTTCCCACAGTCGGCGCATCTAACCTCCTGTCTGTGTCTCTCTGGGTACCGGTCAAAGCTCGGTCTATGATGGAACTGACCATGACTCTCACCACCCCCATCAGACTTACGTCCTGCAGTCCATCTGTTGCTGCTTGGGCCCCTGGTTCCCTGTCGTGCTGCGTGGAACACCTCCGCCAGCCTGGCTGCTTCCTCAGTGGTCTTTGGGTCTCGTTCTCGTATCGCCATGTCCGGGTTCACCATGTCCATAAACTGTTCCAGCACAATGAGCTCACAGATTTCATCAACTGAGTGTTTGTCAGGCCTTACCCACTTTATGAACAGCTCCTTTAACCGGACATACAGTTCTTTTGGAGTTTCCTCATGCATGATGACTGCAGAGCGGAATCTCATACGGTAGATATCGGCATTGATGTTATATTTCTTCAGTAATGCCTCCTTTACCTTGTCGTAGTCCTCCGTCTCCCTCATGTCCATCGCTACGAAGGCACTGCGTGACTTCCTGGTCAGCAATGGCACCAGCCTGATGGCCCATGTGGTGTCTGGCCATCTGCAGGTCGTCGCCACGTGCTCAAATGTAGCCAGGAAGTGTTCGATATCATCCTCCTTGGTGAGTGGGTGAAGCTTGGGCTCCTTGAAGGCCAGCTGCGCCTGCTTCTCCACCTCTGATGGAGACCGTGATGTGATGTGGTCCTGGCGTCCCCACTTCCCTCCTGGAGCTCCTTTATCTGTCCTATCTGAAGTTTCTTCTGACACCAAATGTAGTCAGGCTGGCCTTGCAGCCTGGAAGGCAGGACGTCGAGACGGTGCTGAGAGGTACCTCAAGTTTATTTCCCTTCTCAAGTCTGGACAAAAAAAAAAAATACTCCAGACAGAGGAAAACCAAAAAAGAAAAAAAAGAAAACTCCAACCAATTAATTAACCATTAAAGCGCAAATTTCAATCAATTCAACAGATATTTACAATCTTTGGTGAAGGTGTCCTCCGTGGTTCTTCTCAACCCCAACTGCCCTGCCATCATTTTTCCTTTGGCTTTTAAGCTACAGGACTGAACCAAATCCACCCAATCAATTACTTATTCCTCTGCACCAACAATGACAATACATACATCACCCTTCACCATACTGTAAATACAATAAATGCTCCAATTACTGAATGTACCCCTAAACTAACACACAAACACCCAAAAAAATTACAAACCATATCATCAGCCCCAAACACCCTTCTTCCCACACAGGTACACCCATCCGTCTCTTTGCCGTTCACATAATTGACCCTCGGTAGCTCCCGTCGGGTCTTCTCCCCAACCTGGAAGTGGCCGCCACGCCCGGTAAATCCTGATCGCTGTGTTATGGTTTGCCAAAAGCTTATTGGTTTTATGTCCATTACCTTTGGCCTCAGTTGGCAACTCCTGAAGCTTTGGGTAGTCTCTTATGTGTGTGGGTGTGTTGCAGATGCCGAGACTCCAGGTCCTGGTAGAGACATGAGTCTCTGAGACTAAATCCTGGCGTGGTGTCCGTGTGTGTCTTGGCAGTCCACGTCTGTCTCTGTAACAGTGCAGTAGCCTGTTCCTCGGACCAAATACTCCACTTTCGCACATGTGATTGTTGCAGGTTGTGAAGATGGGCAAAATCACACTTAGAAAGAACCAAATCATCCTGATGGCATGTTCTCAGATATTTTGGCACAGCAGGCCTACTGGCACTCAAACGACCATCAATTTTCATTCTTCCTTTTCCATTTCACTTGAGACTCACATTTGTTGTTATGTATTGAAGTGCTTGGACACTGCAAAATTCTGCCTTCACTGTCAGTTGTCTTTGTTGTACAGTGAATGGTCAGAAAAAAAAAGAAACGCAAACGCTCTCTGAAGCCTAACTACCTAGATTCATAAGAAGGAGCTTTAAATCCTTTTCCAAAAATCAACATACAAGTGATGGCAGGTTTGTGTGACTGCTGTGAGACACTGTCTGCGCAGATTGCTGCAGTGGTTTTATAAATATATCTATCATACAATTACAATTACTATCATAGTGTGCATACAAGGGTATGCTTCTTACAGCTATTTATCCTTTCTTGTTTTATATGATTCCTCTATTTTGTAATAAAAGGAGACTTGGAAAAAGGCTTGTAAATGATCACTTTCTTTGTTACCTGCAAGGCAAAAGAATTGATGTTTAAATCCACGACAAATACTCAGCGCCAGTTTGTAAATGAATACACTAAAGATATGTCAAGTTGTCACATAATGCAAAGTGCTGACAGCTGCTGACTTCACACAGATGAATGTGAATGTGCTTTAGCACATACACATGTAGACACGTTGACAACCCACACAAGGGAAAACACATAAGCCTAAAGCTAATCAGCACACTAATCGTCTGTCAACTGCATTCATCATCACGCTGTGGACACATGACTTAGATTGACAGATGGTCACAGAGAGTCCAAAGAGAGAAAACACTGGCCTGGAAATCCAAACACACATGTAGAGGTAGTGTAGATGTAGCAGCTACGAGCGATAGACCTTTTCAACTCAAAGGGCTGGAACCAATGGATGCATACCCAAATACCATTGCCTGCAGTTGAATAGTACTATGACCAATCAGAGAAACAAACAAGGTGACGGTATGAGAGCAAAGGCAACAAATCAGTGGAAGAGTTTGTTGGAGTGACGGCAAATTAATGGAAATGGTGTCATTGGTTCATCTTTAAAAGATATTCTCAACTCATTTATTGTTGACGCCAGAGCCGATTGATGACTGTTGCTCATCAGTTGCAGCCATCTTTGTTGTGTAGAAATTTCTACCACAGTACATAATCACTGGATTTCATGACAGCTTTACAAAAAAGTTGCATGAAAGATTTGTGATTTTTATCATCATAATGTAATAATTAAATGGACATTCAGGGGAACGTCATCTAATATGAACAAAACCAACGTTTTCTTCAAGTGACATTATTAACAAGGTAAAACAAAGTATTACCAGTCAAAAAAAAATCCACACATTACGTGAATCAGATGAATTTTTTTGAAAATCATTTTTGAAAAAGGGTCAACTAATCCAGCCATCCAAGAAGAACAAGCCCTTTTTTGAATCTTCTGCTCATGCACCATTTTGCTCCCGTTTCATGCAAAGAGTTGTCTGTTAATTCCAATTTAAATTCCTTGTCATCTTTGAGATTCTCAGAGCAAATTGCTCTGGTTGCTTTGAGTAGCTCATGCATGACCCTGACAAAAGTGTATATTTTAATCCAACACATGATCTTTTATTAATCCCAACCGTTTTAAAAAATATATATTTCATGTGAGCAGTGAGGGCATTTATTTGACGTGCAAGGAGAATAATGTTCTCTTTTGCATGAAACACTGGTTCTCCACAGGTATTTAGATGTTAAGCACAAGATACCACTCGAACCTCTGGCTTATGCAACACACAGCATTTTCGATTTGGCATTTTGCTTTGCTATTTAACTTGAAATTAATGTGTTTTTCGGAAATTTGACACTGCCTGCTGGCTTTTATCCACTGGTGAGTGCTCCCTTGGATATTTTAACCAACAGCTGCTGGTGCGATGTAGATCTACCACCTCTCCACCACCCACTCCATGCCTCAATGTTTATAACTGAAAAAAACAACATACTGTAGTGTATAACTGCTGGAGGACACACAAGTTTCCACACTAACCACAGCCCACTTCTGAAGCTGCAAAATGAATGAATGATAACTGCTGACTAGGAGTAACGATGACTTCACTTTGCACTTCATTTGGAGGAATATTGCTTCTTTTTCAGCCGTGGTGGCTCAGAGGACCTGCAGGACTATACACCGATTCAGTGGATACACAAATCAGCAGCATAACAATATGACAAGGAATTTGTATTTTAATAACAAGTGCTGCTCATTTGCTGCTGTTGAATCTCAACTCTCTCTCATGCTGGAAATGTTGCCTTTCTCTGGAAGCTATTTTACTCACTCTGGGAGTTTGCTTCAATCATCTCTGCTGCTGTGTATATCCCCCTCAGGCAAAACCAAATGGCAGGCCCTGCCTTCAATCAGGACAGATAATAAAAATGAAAACAAAACATCCCAACTCTGCCTTCTTCATTCACAGCAACAGGAGGAATGAATTCCCCTCCCAGTACATGGATTACTTCAAACACAGGGGTTCTGTTTATACTTTGCCAGAAAAGGTCCATTCCCTTCATTCTCCGTGTCTGGCTGGTTGTAGCACGAGCATGGTGGAATATCTTGCCTCTGAGTAACACAATTATTTCACTCAGGTTACAATAATTTGGGACCCTGATTTTGTAATAATCCTACAGAATAAACAGTCATATACTGACAGCAGCTGATTAATGATAAGATCTTCTCCTAGTTGTTCCCCTTTGAATCAGGGGCGTCAAACTCATTTTAGTTCAGGTTACATTCAGCCCAATTCGATGTCAAGTGGGTCGGTCGAGTGAAATAAAATAATAATAATGATAAATAACAACAACTCAAAATTCCCTTTGTTTTGGTGCAAAAAACTGTGTACATTCTGAAAATGTTTACAATTAATGAGCTATCCTTTATTAACAACCTGAAATTTCTTAAGTAAAATAAGCAATGTCATGCCTCAGTTTATTTTTGGCTCTGTTTTACATATGTGCAATACAACACAATACAGTGGATCTGCAAACCTAATAAGTGTCTGGAACTAAAATAGTATTTCACTGAAAACAACTTGTCAGGATTTTAGAAATTATTTTAAACTGACATACATTTCCACTGTGTGGTGTAGGAACTGATTCACCTTATGAACTAAAGTGGAGCTAAGAAGGAAGAAAAATAAGTTCCCTGGTTCCCAGAGTTACAGGAGTGGAACAGGAAAAGTTCTTATAGATCTTGAAAAATTGGTGTTGATGTTTTCTATGTAACTTTGACTGGATTGGACCCGCTGATGGGCCATATGTTTGACACGGTTTGTAATTATCACATTAGTAACAACTGGGATGAGTCTAGTGTTTATACTATATATATATACTTATAGTTAAAAATGACTGAATTTTGATCAAATATGAATCGTGAAACAAGAAGCAACCTGTTTATAGTCACTGCAATGAGGAACTCAGAAGTATAACTCCATATGTATCTGTCACTAATTGCAAGCATTCTCACAAGTGGTCATGTCATTTCAGATAGTCTCTCTCCTTTACTTCCAAGGACAAGGTCCAACATATTTTCCGCACTGTTGAGTGATGGTTTGGCTTTACTGCTGCCCTCCATCTCAGCGCTGCATGACACCAGGGTGAGAAAAAGGGCAGGAATCAATGCCAGTGACCCAACACGTCTAGTTAACCATCTGTTCAGAAGTGTTCCAGTTTGAGACTGCATGTGATATGGAAGATCACCTGTCCACATCAACAGCCTGCTCAGCCTCATCTCTACTGCAGAACTCTCTTCATGACTGTTAATTATTAAAACATTTGAATTTGCATCATTTCTCAGTGCTTACCATCTGCAGAACCCTGTTCACCCACAGACGTTGCTAAGTTTGGCACATTTCTGCCTCAGAAATATGCAGTTCAGTTCCCGACGTGCATAATTTATTTCATGCTTCTCATACTTTTCTGGATTTTATGGCATGCTGGGCCCATGCAGCAAATAATACGCATACCACTCATCCATGGAGGCACAGCTGTTCTGTTTGCCAGACTGGTCACGTGCACATTTTGATCAGTAACCATATATACAAGTCATGATTTTTGAATGTCTCACCTTTTGGTCGCACATGCAAGCTCACCTTCATGATAGGTACTGTTGACATTCAGCCATCTGTGCACGCTAAAGGGGGATCTGTTATGACTGAGTCTGATGTAAGTCATTCTGTTGAACTGCTGTTTACCACTCGATTAGATATATTCAGTGGTTCAGCCTAAACAGCTGCTTTGAATGACAAGAGGATGGATAAGTCTGACTGTAAGTCGATATGGAACTGCTTGTGTTTGCTCAGCATATACCTGCTGCTACATGTTTCCCAGTATACGCATTTTTTTTTTTAAATTTACATTGGGATATGAAGCTGCAACTTGGGTTGGACATACAAACAGTAAACGGTTTCGAATATGAACACAAACACACAGTCCATACTGAGTGTTTTCTACTGCTGATTTCATTTAGTGAATGGGGCTTCTCTCCCTCTTCTCTCCATCGGTAAATCTGTACTCTCCCCCTCCCTGTCCTCCATCCCCCAGATAATTTCCCTCCTCTGCCAAAAGGGGGCAACAAAGTGGCACTTTAACACCAGCTTACCCTAAACCCCCCAAGAACCCCGAAGAACGGCCTCTCTCACTCCCTCTCCCATCTGTTTTCTTTCAACCTATTTCCCCCCCATTTTTCTTTCCCCTCCAGGCGACAAAGCGTGTGAGAGTCCACCATCCAAGAGAAATTGTGTTGACACCTCTCTTAAACTTCAGCACACAAGCAAAAAGAAACATGTTTCCTCTCTGACTCCAGACTGGGTCAGTGGTGCTGAAGGAACAGCACCATTCACCCGTTCCATTCATTTCCGATGCGTCCTCATCCACATCTCGTTATCCTCCGTAAGGAAGTGAGGAGATAAGTGGGAATACGTGAGGATCAAATTCCAATCTCTCTCTCTCTCTCTCGAAATCATTTAAAGCACTTTGGATAAAAGCCTTCGTAAGAAAGGACAGATTGTATGTCTCCCACACGTCTTTCTCAGAGCAGATGTTGATGTAACTGCTGAAAACGAAGGGTATTCTCTGTGTCGTTATGTCCAAAAAGTAGGGTTTCCCTTTTTTGGTTTAGTCGCGGGAACGGACTCTTTCTTCTGCTCACATCCTCTTTCTCACCATCCCCGTATCATTCTGTAGCCGAAAGCGAAAAGGTCCATCTCCCCCCGTCCTCCTCCTCCTCCTCCTCCCCCTCTCCTCCCTTTGGTTTTGAGGAGGACCTAAAAGAAGCGGCTCAAGGCTTCACGGTTTTCCTGCATTCGCCTCTTCAGCGCTGCGAGCATCCAAAAGTCATCTCAGGTGGACTGGGTCTGTTTTCACACAGCGAAGTCCAGAGAGGAGAAGGGACACGGTGATGGAGGGAGGAAAAAAGTAACAAGGGGAAGAGAAAAAGAGGAGAACCGTAGAAGAGAAATGGAAAACTCGCTCTCTTTCGCCTCCTCTCAGAGAGATGGAGTGAATTAAGACCAGAAGAGCGCAAACGAGGTGAAATCGCACCGTGCACTGTCGCGTTAATCTTAATCCCACTGTTGTCTGGATATAACGGATCGATTCCATACCTAAAATGATCGACTCATTAACTGGCTCTCGGACATAATCGGTAAACTTGGATTTGTGTTGGATTTCAGAGGACTTGCACCTCCGTCACCTCACAACGATGCTCCTCTCCAGCATATTTGTCCGTGGATAGAAGACAACGCTCCGATTAATTGATCATCACTTCCTTAAACGGGACTTTTCTGCCATGTTTGTTCCGTCTCAATATTTTAAAACGGACAGAACCCAGAACCCTCCGGTAACGACCGTTAGAAAGATGCCCCGAGCCTGAAACAAGAGCCGAAACTTATTTCTAGGAATACAATGCACTCCGTAATAGTTACAACCCCCTACCTCCCACACATATCCAACCAATGTAATCATGATTATTATATTGCAAAGGCTTAACGGGATTTTGGTTGGGAGAATTAACGTTGTGTGCGCGTAAAGTAGATCGACTGTTCCACACCAGTGCCCGGACGGATACGCACCGACCACTGAGGTCTACCGACTTTCTCTCCGTCCTGAAAGAGAGCTGCTGAGCTCACGAGCATTTCGGAGCAGGAAGGGAGAAGAGGAGGGATTTTATTCAAAAGAAAGACTCTGTGTCTCAGGCTGTTGGCTGGGGATGAGAGGACGCGACTTCTCTCTTCGTTTTATTTAACCAGCGCATCGTCCGGTCAGTGAGAGAGGGCACGTTTGGCTGCAGCGGTTCGAAAAACACGACAGGACACGACACGGTGAGAAGTTGGATTAATTGAACACTGTAACATTTTCATCCGGTGAAGACAGCAGCAGTTCCTGCCGAACATCAGGTAAGAGGATATCAACCTCCGATTAGGTGTGTGTGTGTGTGCGCGCGCGCCCACGCGCGTGCATGCGTGGTCGTGGAGCGCGCACATGACCCGTGGGCGTAAGTGGGAAGTGAGAGTGGAGAGAGCGTTTTTACGCACGAGTGAGAAAGAGTGTATGTGTGTGATGATTATTTTACACTCGCAAAATAGTCAGGTGTTAGACACGTGCGACTACTTCAGTCCACGAAGTCACCAAAGGCCCCAGCGTGCCATTACTGGCTTCATCTGTGCGTATTAAGTTGAGTGTGCTAAAAGATGGCGAGTGAAAGACATCCCCTCAGGGAGGATGAGGAGGGAAACACACTTGATACCGAAAAACTGATTTCAGACTGGATGTGATAATATTTTGAACACGTTCTTTCTTTCTTTCTTCACCAAATGAATATGCACAACAAGTTTGGTAAGTGCATCTCACTGATGAAGACCGTGCAATATTTCCTCATTAGCACAATTAGCAACATTTGTGTTTGAATAAACTGTATTCATACAAAGGGTAAATCGGTCACATCAGATTTACATGAAAGACAGGACTCTGGCACATTACTAACTTTAAAACATAATGAAACATCATTGGAACAATAAGACGAATCAAATATAAGTCATTGATAAACATGTCAGTAAAGGATCTGATGAACAGAATTGGAACATCAGCTCAGAGGGTTCAACTGCAACCAGATGTTGCCATGGGGATGTTGCTTAGTCAGTTAGACAAGGACATAGCTAAGATTAAGATTATTTTATTACAAATGTAATAAGAATATGAATGTCAATGCAATTCTCAAAGTTGGGTATTTACTCTTAATGCACCGATAAATGTAGACTCTCTTTGAATAGAACTGAAGTTGCATTCTACAATTGTACCTTCAGTAGAATGAACACAGTACCTTTGGATAATAGGATGTTGTTTTCCCTGTATAATTTTTTCCCAAGTTTTCCTGTTAAGAATTCTTCAGGTTTTGATGCTACGGACTCATGCTTTTATTTTGAAGTGGACGCTCTTATTTTGTAATATGTAGTTCTTTCGTTTCCCTCATGTTCGTCAATTGATGTGTTGCGATGGTGCAGAAGTCATTGACAGTAAACTAAAAAGTCCACTCAACTGATGTCTCATGTGCTCTCTGACCAGAGACAGAAATCAGCATCAGAGGTCTCAAATCCTCTACACTTCCCAAACACAGACAGTGTTTGTCTAAGTGCTCTACAACCTAGCAGGTGTCCCCCAACCCCCCATCCTTTTTTTCTGAGACTAAGAGAAATTGTGCTTCTGTCAGTGGTCAGGAGCGAGGACAGGAGAGACTGTATATATGTCTGCGTGTGTGGTGTCATCCAATTGAGTGTGTGTGTGTGTGCGCAACATTGCAACAGCAGAACATTCATTCAGAGCACACACACACACACACACACAGGAGAGGGATGCGTGGGTTTAATTGACTTGGGTGGTTAGCAACAAGGTGCACAAAACTCATCAGGACAGAGGGAGACTAAACCCCATTGGAGACTACGTGTGTCTGCTGATTTACAGAGTGATGCCGGTGTTTTATAGATCTGACCAGAACAGACAAAACGACTGTCGCACTGGCCAACATTGAAATTTGTTAGAAGGATAGAGAGGAGGCGCAGTTTATGCCAAGCAAAAGGGATGAGATGAGGATGAGGAGCGGCGAAAAGAGAGTTCAGACCGACATGTTCACTCAGTTATGATGAAGAGGAGATGGGCTGAAAAATGACACATTTCCACGGATGAAACATTTATGTCAGATTATTGGCATGTTCAGAAACATACTGGTAATGTGCAATAAAGCCTGTGTGTGTGTTATCTGTACCTTATTACCTTATCAAAAAGTTATTATTCTACAATGTATGTTTTAGGTTTTTTCCTTTCCAATTTGTTCAGTGTACTTTCTTGTTATGCTCAGCTGTTGTAACAAAGAAATGTCCCTTTGGGATAAAAAAAGCAATTGTGATTCTGATGCCAAAGTTACACAATTGCTTCAGATTTTCCTGACATAGCAACAGCAAGACAGAATAAAAAGTAGAAAATAAAAATGGTTGGTACACTATGAATTTATCTCCCAGGGAGCTTAAGATTAGTTACTGCTGCAGGAAATAAAATGTTTTAAATAAGAATGTGCATA
>CAAKHB010004608.1:1965-15162 GCA_901007665.1 Aeoliscus strigatus
CTGTGATGGATGTCACAGATTAATCACGTGTTGTTTTACAGACTTTCTCCACAACAAGTGTTGCTCTGCTTTTATGATAAAGAATAAAGACAATAGTTTGAGAACAGCCTCATGAATCAATGAGGAGATTGTGTTACACATGATTCAATAAGAGGACTGCAAATCATACATCCATTAGTGATACCGCGTATCCTACGCAGTATAAGGTAATACTGGGTGATAGACGCTGGTACTGGTGGCCAGTCAAACACAGTTCAAAAACAACAGTCAACAATTAGACAGGGAGGAAGAGAACAGGCTACCCAGTAATATCCAGAGATTTAAACTCATATAAATCCAGCTGATGATGGACGTAACTTCAGCCAGCAGTGCTGGCGATGCAGCAGATTTCATCCACTGAGCCGACATTCACCTTGACATCTGCAGCTTGGTTCACTCCCTGACATGGTGACATGCTGATTTGATTAATTACTGCGAAGCCAAAGGACAACGTGACTGACAATCAATCATCTGCTGAATGACACATTTCATCTCGTAATCACTTTAGACACGATGGTCTAGACGCTTGGCTCACTAATTGGGTATGTGTCTTTGCTGTGTGATGCAGCACATCTGCCTGTTTTCCCTGAATCTTATTCAGTGGAAGAGTCATAATTTCAGCTGACATGATCTAAAACCAGGTAGCATGAAGCTAACATAACACATAGTGAGGAAACACACCAATGATAAATAGGAATCAACCAAAATTAGAGCTCAGTCACAAGACTTGATAATTGCTGATTCTCTAGGGGATGCACTTTTATTACTTTATTTTACTGAGAAGACGACAATGAATTATCCAAAATTACACAGTGCATCATGTTAACATTATATTAAGACACAAAAATAGCTGTGAAAGCCAGAAGAGAGATTGCAACACGGCTCAAGTCTACAACATTCCTCTTTAGAAATGAAACAACAATATCCAATCGAGTGAATTCACTTGATCTATCGAATCTAAAAATTCAGTAGAAGCATCTACATAAACATGTAACACATGTGGATGTGGCCTCTGCAAAACCATCCCCGAGAAATTATAAATCCTTGTGCTGCAACAGGAGTATGAATCTTCTGCAGGGCCTGAACAACAGAGAGACGCACTGACTCAGCATCAATGCGTCTCCGAGCACTAAACCTCCACATACGTCTTCAGAGGGGCTTCCAGCTTAGACAGATCATTCATCAGACTGAAAGCCGGAACAAACATTAGCATTCTATTTCGACATTATTCATGAGAATAATTTCAGTTGTGTGTGATGAAATGTATTTTGTGCTTTGAAGTGAAACCAGCTCTGTCCATTCGTTATGCTGCATCCAATCACAGTGCACAAAAAGCTACCAGTGGATGGGTGCAGCTATCACAGCTGATCATACATTCTCATATTAAAGCGGGTATTCAAATAACCCCACAGCATACAAACAATGACCGAATGCTGCTTGTCCCCAACATTATCAGCAGTTAGTGTAGCTAACAATCCTGTAGTTTGAGTCCCGTACAAATCAAACTAGAAAGGAGACATTTGTGTTGAATGACAAAAAGACACATCATGCTCAGCAGCTTCTGCAGTACTAATGCTACACTGTGATCCACCGTTGTTGTTGCTGATGTTGGTGGGGTTAGAGAAGTGGGTTCAGGGAGAGGTGGAGCATATGGCGTATAATTTAAAACTATACATCAATCGTTGTTAGCTGCATTTCTTTTTCATGAGCAGTTTGAAATGACTTTAGCACCTTCCATTAAACGCTAACCTATAGGGGGAAATGGGGAGGTGTGACGCTCACTGAGGCCTGTTTTTTTTTTTTTGTTGTTGTTGTTGTTGTTAAAGATGTTTTAGGTTGTGGATTTCAAACCACCTCAGCTAAACCACATCCTGAAAGACCCTGAACCTCCATCACAGAGTTGTGCAATGCGGCCAGGTCTCAGTGTCTATAGATCTCATAAATCCCGTCAATGCATCACCAGCTTTCTCCTTAAATCGGGACGGGCAGAAAGGCTTTGTCCCATACAGGGAATTTATTTGTTTAATCCAAATGTGCTGCAAAGGTTTCCTCCAGACTCACTCTCTATGCACAGGGATTCTCTGTTTGGTGCTAAGCAGCAGAGGAATACAGAGGGAGCAATGCCCTCGTTTGGAGGTCACAAGATGAGGAGGAGTCACCATGAGCCAAGATGCGGGATCCCCCTCCTTCCCAACGCAATAAGTCAGGACACACCCAGATGGAGGAGAAGGGGAGGATGAAGAGGAGGAGGTGGGGGAATAAAATGACAGGAAAGGAGGAAAGAGAAACAGAGCTGCTGCTGCTGCTGCTCATCCGCCCATTTTAGCGGATGACGTCAGGCCGGTTCTCCCTAAGCTGAACGGCTGTTAATTAGAATAAAACGGTGACGCTTTTTCCAGTCCGGTTTACTGCCTCCTGTCCATATGACCTCATGACAAGAGCACCAGCTCTGTTTGCAATGTGCAAGCGAAATGTGGGGAAACCACTCCAACAAGCCCAACAAGCTCTTCCTGAAAGGCGCCGCATTCAAGGCACCAGGGAGAGGCGAGAAACACGGTTTTTCTCCGAAAACAAGCAACCAGTGTCACCAGACGGTGGTGCTTTGGTGGTGTGGAGAAGCCGTGGTCTTGGAGACGAAGGGGAATGCCAGTGGGAAAACAAAACATCGCAGACATGAGCAAACTGTTTCCAGACACCCGGAGACGTCCGCAGGCAGGTCTGATTGCTCGCAGCTGATACGTGCCGTCCTGTCGCTCTGGGAGACCAGCGACAAGATCGCCATTGAAAAACTCCCTGATTTAGAACACATTTCCTTGGTAGTCCGTTCCTGTGGTGACTCTGAACGTATCAAGACAGCGTTTAGAATCTATGATAGTCGCCTTGTAATTCGGCAAATGGCAAACCAGAGCATATTTTACAAAAATGACAAAGACTTGGTGAAGTCTGGATCGCACACAGCTATGGGTGGCAGCAACTACTCAGCACTGCGTACCGCCGAGTAAAAGTTTGTGTTTTATTGAAATCATGTGTGATTCTGTAAACTTAAGCCATATGCAGCTGTAAACACTCTTCTAAAACCATAGTGCTGTTGAAATTGCGTTTAGTCGAACGGCGGTTGTCTTTAGATATACACGTTTTTGAATAAGGGACTTGGCAGCGTTCGCTGCAGACACTGGAGGCACATTTCGGGGCAGTAACCTAGCTAACAGTCGGGACGACTGAGCCGAGGAGCAGCGATATGAATAGGCAATGTAACTACGGCAGAAAATGGAATTAAACGGGGCGCTGGGTGGCTCGGCTAAGCTTCCACACCTGTGGAAATGTCGGAATTAGTTGTAAATAAGCTAAGGAAGCGATACCCGGATGCTGAGCAGTGCGGACAACCGGGGACACGACCGACTCCTTAAACCCGCAGAAAAATCACCGCAGCGCGGCTCAGCACACAACAACTGGCTCTTTTCCTACAGCCACAAGCGTGTGAGAGAAGTTTAAAAGCAATTCAAGACGTTACCTCCAACTCCGGGGTCCGCGCCCGAATCACGTTGTGTGGCTGTGTCGGTGAAGCAGGGCAGCGTCTTTAGTTCAGAGGGGTTCGTCCATATCCCGGCTGCAATTTGACAGCTGCAGTGGAGCCAAGTGATTGACAACTGGGTTGAAAAGAGGAAATCTGTCCCTTTTCCGACGTTTGAACCAGCTACTTTGACAGTAACAAGACTCGTATCCTACAGCCCCCGGGGGAAGGAAAAACAGACCGGCAGGAATCAATCCGTCAAAAGGAAAAATTAACTGCCTCTTTCTCCCATTGAGGAAACGCAGAGTCGGGAGAAAGAGCCGAGAGGAGATCCAGTAAATGAGGGCTGCTGATGTTACAGAGTGGTGGGTGGGACTGAAGGGGAGTGGGGGGTTACACACATTCAAACAAGACCGGAGAGAAGACCCACAGTCCGAGTCGGTGCCTTCTCCTGGTTAGCTGCTGCCGGGGGAACTGAGCGGGAGGAGGAGACCAAGTGGTGCCCGAGACCGACGGAGGGCGGAGGGAGGCTGGAGGCAGGGAGGGACCAGCCCGGGGTTGCCCCGCTTTTAAGGTGGAGCTGTTCAATAATTACACTACCGGTATCAGGCAGAAACACAGCCCCGGTACTGGGTCCATCGAGCACATCGACCCTGGAGGAGGATCCGGCCTGATGCCCCAGAAACTTGACCGGAAGAACCACTGCAGCAAAAAAGAAAGCAGAAATGCACATCTGGATTTGTTCTGAAGTCTGTATGGAGGCTCATTCACGCCTAGAGCAGCCAAAGCTGAATGATATTTTAAATGAAGAGGAATTATAAAATCATAATAAATACTAATATGCCCTGTCAGAATCTTTTGAAATCACTGTTTCCAATGAAAATTCTCTGTAACATGGTCCAATATTACAACCAAAGCCACGTCAATACACATCATAATGAACGGTCAGAGCAAAGCACCTCTTCACAAAGTAGCAGAGATGTACATGGGTGAGACTCATGTACAGTGAAATCTTCTTGTACAAGCACAGGACATGAAGAAATAATCTGAAAAGAGAATTCTGTCTTGCTGCCAACTGGCTACTCAATCAGCTCTGCCTCCTACGCTATGCTAATGACAGAGCGGCAGAGAGGTTGTTAAAGCTGCCATTTAACAGCACAGTGCACTGCTCCACGTTCAATAAAAGCTGACTGCAGATGAAGGAGAGCTTCTGAATCACGTAACTGATCTCCAAGGCAGCATCTGTCACTACCGACCATGAACTCTCAACCTCTTTTCATGATATGGTTTGAAGGCAAAGTAATCAGACACTTTCACTGGAAATATAGTTTTTTTATTTTGATGTATGTTTATGAAACTATTCAATCTGGAGAAACTTGTGTAGGTCTCAAGATGATGAAAGGAGCAGAAAACTGTAGAATTGTAAGCGTTTGCAGCTCAGAATAATGCTATGTATATTTTTTGTGACTGTTGCCATTTGAATACATTCATAAATCCAGCTGGTAATGTTGCTGACCAGTGTTGGTGTTTGCTGTCTCTGTTCACAGGAGCGTGTCCTGTCAGACTCAGGACTCACCTACCTGATTTGCTGCTGTCCTTCACCTGCCCTCCTGAACACACTGTTGTCAAAATACACCTGTGTATCCATTGTCAATACATCCTGCAGTGTTTCTCAGGCGTGGTGACCACCAGGAGAATAGATGAGCATAACGTGAGTTTAGCATCTGAGACATAAGGGACAACAGAAGGAATAAACTGCAGGAGAAAGTCAAGTTTGCGTCATATACGTGACAACCGTGAATTTAGTACGTTATTGTAAACTCACCGTGATGAAAGCATTTTTCAGACAGCTGAGGAATCCCCTGTATTTCTGCTGTGTCACAGTCGTGGATAGTTTCTTCTAGATAGTTTCCATTTTCTCTTCCTCGACCACCGCGCACTTCGACCAGTACATTTATTTAGAAGGTCTTTTTGACTAAAAGACTAACGTGGTGAGAAGCAACATTTCACACACTTTGAAGCACTCATTTTAATGCAATCAATTCAATTAATTATTGGAACAACTGGATTAACATAAACTAGTGGTACAACCACTTGAATGGAGATCAGCGCTGATGTAGGGAAGCTGAAATTTACCCAAATATCTTAGTAAAAATGTATATGTCAGCAGTGGGGTTGAAAGGTGAAATATTGTCACCTTCTTAAAATAATGACACATTTTTTTTAAAAAAACAACCAAATCATCATGACGAGCTGACTTATGCAAAAAAGTAAAACTATGACTTATGACAGTATTTTTAGAAGCCAATGAGCTAGCCTCGAGCTAATCCTGTACTGATATCATGTTTTACTTCATGTGGCAACAGTGAGTCACTGTAAATGAGCTGCAGCTAACCCTCAGAGTGGTTTGTCTCTTTCTCTATGAGAGCTCTTCACCTGCATACAGGGGTGAAAATGTGATGATACAACTGATTATTCAACATTGTATCATGTGACATTCCATTAATTAAGACTTGTAGACTGGTAAAGTCTCACCCTCTGGCTCATTGCACGGAAGTTAGTTTCTAGCTTCTTACATCATAGACCACCAATCCACATTCAAATCCCTTGAATGGAATTGCTACAGTTATTTTTTATTACACCATGAAGCAACATATGAACAGAGACATATTCTGAATCCACTGAATCGATCTGGAGTGTTTGATTCATGTATTTGGAAAGCTTTTGGACGCTCACACTGCTTGGGCTCATATATGTTGTTGTTTGACTGGAGTTTATTTCATCCAGTAAAACAACCAGTATTTTCCTGAGCGATTCAATTCAGGGCAAAATAATAATGAGAACTCAAAGTCACTTCACCACCTGTTCATGACTGTCTCTGAAAGGTTCGTCACCCAATAAGTTGTTCAGAAAAGTTTTTGTCTGTAGTTTTCACATCTGTCAGGTTTGGGCAACATTTCAAGGCAGTCAGGTTTGGAAAGATTAATTAGTTAAATGGCAGTAAAGAGTTTATGGCAGGTAATTGTCTGTACTTTGTACTGGATGGAGGTCAGACTGATCATTAACCATCGCACCAACACTGTGGACAGAATTCACCCAAAACAATATGAATGTAAATTGATAAAGTTGTTTTGTTATTTGACTCATATTAATTTCCTGCATGAAATGAAAAAGCTTCTTTCCAGCTCACACAAGCTGCCTCATAAAAGTATCATATGACTCAGTTTGCTTTATTAAATCTGGTGGATTCTTCTGCCATTAAGTTTGCTGCCTTCATGTCCTCTATTCAGGCTAAATACAACCTACAACTTTGACACCTCTGAAACTGTCAACAATATTGTGTCTGCATCTTAAATCATAGTCAACAATATTATTATTTGCAGAATATGACATGTTTAATTACACATATATATTCATATAAATCATGACAAGCAGCATTTGTTGCTGCAGCACACACATGGAAGCGGGCTTCTGACTGATCTTGTTGTCTGGTGCGTAATAGCGTCATACATCACTGTGATTTGCTCTTGGTGCTTCTGCCCTGCAGTTTCACAGATACAAAAGACTGATTCCACCTGCAGCTCTGAATTATTGCTGCACTGAGCAGCTGTGACTGGATTTTACAGAAATGTGCCATTCTCTGCTTTTAGCTCTGTGGCTCTAACATTTTGAGTTTAAAATTGAGAACTGATGGACGAATTATGATAGAATTTACTTCAGAAGTTTTTATATGATTCATCTTCTTGTGTGTCATGTAGCAGCACAAACCTGGAAATGATCATTAGATTTGCTCTGAATTACTGCTTTGACTTTGACCATTCATGCTGCCAGGAGCAGCAGTGTGTCCCCTGGATTTTGATCCCACTTGCCAGTTGAAAGCCTCGAGCACATCATGAATTAGTCTGCTGCCCTGCAGGCTGGCATTTGGTCCAAGTTTTGTTCTTTCTGTCATCTTTGGATGAGTGTGTATGTATAAAAACAACTGTATACAAATGATGCAAAAGAAAATGTGTGCTGTTTCTGTTGGGTACTTTCACAGTTCGAAGCCTCCTTGCAGCCAGTCACAGTCTGTCTCCTAAACACCATCACCAGGGTTTCTGTCTGCTCACAGTTTCCCAGTCTCATCGGGTAGAGTCCAGTGAACTCACAGAGCAGCAACTGATTGACCAAGAGTCAACTAATCTGCCATTGAATAGAAGAATCCGCAGTGAAGGATCTTAGATTTGTTAGTACTGTATACATAGATTACACACACATAAACACACACACACATTTAAATATTCGCAAATGAATATATTGGGAATCAAAATCTCATTTTGAAAAGGTTATTTAGAGAATAAATACATACATTGTATATATGTATTTCTTATTTTATTTCAATAAAGTCTGAGGTGTTGTATCTAAGTTACACAATCAACAACATTATTCTAGTTATTGACGGTTAAGTTAAGTGGTGACAGATTTGTCACAATGAAATATTTTCCTTCATTAGCCAAAAGCTTTTAATCCTCTGTCGAAGAGGAGTTTGATATAATGACCTATTTTCTAAAATGAGGAGCACAAAAGGTGTTGTCTCATTTTGAACAATATCCTCATTTGCACCCAAATGTGCAATCGCAGTTCAGTCGTAGTTTGCATATCCTCGCACAAAAAGAACTTATAAGGTTGGTTTGTGCAAGCAAACTTACTGGTCACATGCTTTTTTTAAAATCATGTTTTCTGTATTTAATTTAAACTATCAAACATTTTATTGGAACGGTTTTATATTGTTGGATGAGATGTTGATCACGTTTAAAAACAAAAAACAAGCAAAAACAAACATATTATCTGTGGAATCATAGATATTTTAGATATTTTAGGTGTTTAATGTTGAGTTTCAGGGGTGACACGGTGGTACAGTGGTTAGCACTGTCTTCTCATAGCAGGAAGGCCCCTGGTTTGCACAATTTCCCTAGGTGTGAATGTGAGTGTGAATGGTTGTGTGTCCTTCATGTGGAGCTGTGACGAGCTGGCGACTCATCCAGGGTGTACACTGCCGTCCACCCACTGACTGCTGGCATCGGCTCCAGCACAACCGTGACAGGTAACCAGAGTATGTGGGAGAAGATGAATGCATGAATGTTGAGTTTCATCCGTCCAAGTAGTGACTGTGCTTCGATCCAGTTGGGTTCTGTTGACTGTTTTCAGTGACGGCTCACAGACGGTTTGTGATCATGGCCAAGGTTAAAAAGTTGTAGAGGCAGAAATGTTTCGTAGTAATAAACCCACCTTTAAAAACAACATGTGATCACATGTTAACTGGAGGCCTTCACAAGTTTTCACAGGTGTGAGTTTTTTTGGAGATGAACAAGAAGGAGCTTGTACAGATCATTCCAAACCTCCCATCAGCTGCTCTGCCGGAATACAGCTCCAGAGCAATTTCAGTGTTCATGTTAATTGTGAAATGCAGGCTATGATTCAAATCCATCAGCTTATGTAACGAAGTGACATCCTGGGGTCAGGATCCACCTACACTGCAGCTTTCTGACAACACACAGCATTTAGACAACTACTTGAGGTGGAAACATATAAATCTCTCCATATATGCACTGACAAGTGTAACTGGATGTTGTATCCATGGCTACGTTCTCACGTAATCTGTATTATTTTTATCACAAAGGCTTCTCTGTTTTTTCTCCCGGGGCTCCTGGTAACATGGAGGAGATTTCACAGATTCATTTCTACAAGAGAGGAAACCAAACATCCTCGATAAAAGGATTTTTGGTTCATAGAGCGGACAAACTCTGGTCCAAGCAACTTGAATTGATGCACGAGCCGTTGAGGTGATTTCCATCAGTCCACTGTTTGCAGACATGAAATTTTAAAAAAATGTATGTAACTTCTCATACCATAAACAGTCATGAAAGAAAGTTTCAGCTCCATTCCATCGATCGTAGTGGTCAGCGAGAAACATTTTAGACTCAAACATGCTGACTAATCTGTTGTCTTAGACAAGCATTGCTGCTGGCTGGGAGAGGCTGTTGTTTGTATCTGTCAACGATTTGACAGAGATGAAGAAACGCCTGCACGTAGTTGTTTTAACAAGTTCGGAGTCCATTGGGAGCTCTTTGTTTTCTGGATCAAGTGTTGCATCTCAGTGGATTTGGGGAAACCTCCTCGTTCGTACTGAGTCAAAGCAAAGTGGTGTTGAATTGATCACAGTTTAAGCCTTTAACACCGAGGGTGCCACTACTTTGGAGTACCGTAATTACACAACACTGGAATGGTCACAGAAAGCGGAGAAGTTGCCCTCAGCTCCCCTGGCAGAAGAAAAAGTCCAACAGCAAGGGGGAGAAGAAAACGTCGACCGGTTCCTAGACGTTGAGAACAGCCATGTTGCTGTCATTACGGTAATCCCATTCACTCTCAACGTTTTCTCATTCTGATAGCTTTTGGATCACACCAGGAAGGGGAACAGAGGGCAACGTCTAAGCTTTCCTTATCGTTTGTTTTCTCATAGCGCTAATAGTAGTATCTGCAGTGGCGCCATTGTGTGTTAAAACCAGTGAATAATAGCATCTTCAGTCATGTTTTGGTCTTTTCAGCATGAAAAAAGTTTTCACATCATTCACATAAAGCTGCTGCTTGTTATGGATCCCACATGTTGTCTGTGGTGCTGTCAGCCCCCAGTATTAAACAATCCTGAAGATAATGACTGTCACTGTTGTACATTCAAATCTACAGTAAAACAACAGCCGCGGCTATTTCCACTGTTGGCAAAGAAGAAATACAGCCTTCGACAGCCAAGGTGAAAGGTCGCAGCAGAATCCATACGAGGCGGCGCGTTCTACATCGAATATCAATTCCTGTCACATGCTGAGGGAGCGTCCCATCATGCTCAGCTCTGCAGCTCCCTCAGCCAGCAGTCAACTGACGGGCACCCGGCAAAGGATTACCTGGCCTGGGCAGCGGGGGGAAACCCGCCCCGCTCTGCTGGTCGTCCATACCAGGAAGTCTAATCTGTCATTACTGCTGCGGGGGCTCTCCCCACGACGCACACGTTGGTATACACTGACTTCCATCGTCAAGCCATATGGACATCTATACTGTTGTTTACGTTTATTACCATTGTTTATGTTTATTATTTATTATACAAACGTATCAAAACATGTCTGAAAAGAAAAGTCATTCACATCTGCAGCATTCTTTTCTTTCTGTTCTCTTGTTGAAGGTAACATCTATGCTACTTTACTTGTACTTTGTACCTTCACAAAGCTTATACATTTAGCACTTTAAGAAGGCAATGAATCTATTTTACATTGATCACTGAGGCTGGAGTATGTGAGTAATCATCTGCCCCCCTCCATGTATGTAAATGAGCCACAAGCTGAGAAGCCACCATCAATAAAAACAAAAAAACGTAGGTAAGTCAAAACAGTGTCAGTCAAACTGAAACCATGTAGTCTTTGTGAGAATGAAGGTGATGAATACGCACTGACGCCATCTGCTCCAGTGGACGTCAGGTGGACACGTTCAGTCAATCAGTTCATTTGGCTTCGACCCTGATTGGACACTGACATGTGTCGACATCTGACATTTGACTGACA
This sequence comes from Aeoliscus strigatus, assembly GCA_901007665.1. Classification (NCBI taxonomy): domain Eukaryota; kingdom Metazoa; phylum Chordata; class Actinopteri; order Syngnathiformes; family Centriscidae; genus Aeoliscus; species Aeoliscus strigatus. The sequence continues at coordinate 13,102 of CAAKHB010004608.1, forward strand.
TTTATAGTGTTTTAAGGAAACACTGACACTGGAACAATCAACATGCTGAGTCACTCAGGGTGATCACCTGTCATTAAAAATCGTTGTAGTCTCCAGTAGGGACAGTGTTGACATTGCTAGGTTGCACTGTAATAGTAGTGTACGGTGGCCCCCAAACGTCCACGAAATGTATTAGTTTTGCAATAGTAGTGCAATAGTTTTTTTAATTTTGTATTGGTGTTGCGGCTTTTGTATTTCCTTGACCCTTCTGAGCCACCGTATGTCTGAGTAATTACTGATTACATTGAATGACTTTTTGATGACTTCTCTACATTTTGAATGAATGTTGTCAAATGTTGAGATGTGTCAGTGTTACAAATTACAGCAGCATCGACACTGACTACTGTCAAACTCCTTCTGTCCATCAACACCCCAATGAACATCATTATAACTCATTGAGAAACAAAATGATCACAAAAAAGTGACCTAAAAATGAATAACATTCAACACAAAGACAAAAGGCACCTTTATATATTTTGTTATTCCTCAACAGTAAGTACGGTCTAGAAAGTCACTTCTGTCCATGTGAAAATGAAATGCACAATTTTCAGTATCTGTGTTCACACCTTAATAAACAGTATTTCAGCAGACTGAACTTCATGTGGTCAGCGGATGCATCTGTATCCATGTTACATTTCAAATTTCACAGCGTTACAACTGGGTCTCTGGATAAAAGCAGAAACTCAAACTAATGAAGATAAAATTTCCTCTCACTTGCACTCCCTGTCCTCAAATATTATGCGGACAGGAAGTAATGGGTTTAATTAGCGATTGCCATGTGGCCTCCCTCCAACTTGATGGTGTAGGTTTGCAGCCTTAGCAGCCTGAAGGATTACACGACAACTACCTGTTGGAGGGGTTCAGCGGGGCCCGCGACGGCCCTTTGGGTGCGGATTCATTCAACACATTGACACCTGACTGATGAAGGCTTTTCAATTGATTATCTTCCTCCTGTCAGCCTGCAGACCTGGGCCCTCGCTAATCAACATCACGTATGCACAGACACAGCTCTGACCATCCTCACACACACGGCGCCCATGGAGACATCACTGATCCGTTTGACGCCTGACGTGCTGACGAGGGGCGGGTCGACCCCTGTGCCTCCTCAATCATACCACATGAATCCAGCCGTCATCCATAGTGTGTTGGAGTGTTGGAGCATGAGCTGCAGCTCTGATCTGTAGTCACCCACGTTAACAAGCCCTCGGTTGCATGTCCTGTGACCTTTCAAGGTCACATGTGAGCAGCTAAATGTTGAGTGTGGTGCAGAAACGCTGAATTTAACTTCAGCCATGCCTTTATGCTGATATCCACGTAGAATTAATGGCAGGTGGTCGAGGGAATACACCGTCTGTCAAACGTCTGGATACACTTTCTCATTCAGTCATAGGCGCTGATTTCGGGGGGCATGAGGGATGCACACCACTTTTTCACCAAGATGGGAGTTGTGTGGTTGTGTGTGTGTGTGTGTGTGTGTGAGTGTGTGTGTTTGTGAGTCCTACATTTTTGTACTGATGAACATTCCAAATTGTATTCCTGATGCAGAACATGACTCAGAGGAGTCTCTGGAGCCTCAGCAGGGATTGGACCACAAACACCTGATGGAGGATTTGTGGTGAGTTGGTTGAGTGTTGACGTGTTTCTCATCCTGATGCTCTGCAGTGAGGCAGCAACACAACAACACCGGTTCCCCAATTCTCCATCAGGAGAAGTGTGAAATAGCAGACTGTGTGTGTGTGTGTGTGTGTGTGTGTGTGTGTGTGTGTGTGTGTGTGTGTGTGTGTGTGTGTGTGTGTGTGTGTGTGTGTGTGTGTGTGTGTGTGTGTGTGTGTGTGTGTGTGTGTGTGTGTGTGTGTGTGTGTGGGGGGGTGTGTGTGGGGGGGTGTGACTGTGTGTGTGTGTGTGTCTGTGTGTGTGTGTCTGTGTGTGTGTGTGTGTGTGTGTGTGTGTGTGTGTGTGTGTGTGTGTGTGTGTGTGTGTGTGTGTGTGTGTGTGTGTGTGTGTGTGTGTGTGTGTGTGTGT
>CAAKHB010004609.1:10338-21581 GCA_901007665.1 Aeoliscus strigatus
GTGTAACCTGTGTGTGTGTGTGTGTGTGTGTGTGTGTGTGTGTGTGTGTGTGTGTGTGTGTGTGTATATATATATTTATATCATCCTAAGCATCATGCATGCAATTGAACAATGAAAAGGTGACAATGTTCACTCTTCACTCACTTCCAGCAGCCCTGGTTGAATATGAAGTATTAGGATTATCTGAGCTAGCTCCCATTGGTCCTACATTATATATCTCTATATTATTTTACGAAAACTATTTTCTTACACATAAACACCTTTTCAATCATAAACTGAAGCAGAAAAGGCAAGAATGTTGAAAATGACTGATGCTCAAAAAGGACCAGGGAAAACATCTCCAGATCCTAAAGGAAGAAGATAAAGATATTTTTGGGGGTTGTGCATCAACTTCGCTATTGTGTTTAGTTTATGAAACTTAGGCTATGTTCACACTGCAGTTTCAAGTGACCTGAAACTGATTTGTTCTCTAGAATGTGACCCATATCCGATTTAATTTTGACAGTGTGAACTGCAGAAGTAGCAGAAGAACATTGAATCTGACATTTTAAAATCAGATTCAGGCCACTTTCAAATGTGGCACTGAATCAGATACATATCCAATTTTTTTTTAATGTGACCACAGTCTGAACACAGACAGGTCACATAGAATGTGACTTTAACGTCATCCTGACACACATTGCGCTGTTTTGTTGATGAAAGTTCCACAGGCGGGGAAACGAGAGCGGGAGAGGCGCTGAATGAAATGTACTTCTTGTTACTCTGACATTTTGAAATCTTCCTCTGTGAAACCCGTGACATCTCGATCCCACCACTCCTGGCTCTGACACCGCATCCACATTGTTGTCTGTGTGGACGTTGCGGTGATTGTTCCACCAAGAGCCATCATCAATGTTTTCATTTTCTTTTTCTTCCTCCTCCTCGTTAACGACACCCACTCACCGATTTGCCGGCTGCCGCCACACATTGTTTTAATCATCAGACCACAAACCTCCACAAACTGGTAGTTGCCATACTCGCTGTTAGACTACTGGTTGTCATGTTCACTTCGGCAAACAACGCTGTGTACGTGATCCCATTACAGGTCACGTGCGTATGCGGGTCACTTCAGGAGCTTGAGCTGTTCAGACAAGCCACATTTAAGATGTAATATGAACAGCCAAACAACAACAAAAAAATCAATTTGAGCTGATTTGATTTAATTTAATCGGAATTGCAGTGTGAACATAGCCTTAGCAAGTAATGGCACAGCCTTACCTCCACAGCCACCATCAGTCTGATATTATTATGAGGATTCCAACTATTCAGACAGTAATTATAGTCAGAGCAATATCATTGCTCCTCTCAAAAAGTTATCATGTTGATGATCAAATAACTTTTAATTGGATGATACTGGTGGGTCAAACCATAACATGTCTCATACTGGCTACTTACTTCCTGGTTTATGAGTACATGACCATTATCTGAAAGTGACTGAGTCAAGTCTGGCGCATAGGGTTAAGTAGTCCTTCACTCTTTGTCATAGACTTAGTTGTGTTTTAGTGGTTGGTGGGTTGGTTTGTCGAAGTGTATCATAAATGATTTGATTACCTATCAGACTAAGAAATGCACTGTATTGATACAGTGATTGATTGAATGCTATAATGCTGAATATTCATTATTATTAAATGAGTCAGTGGAAGTGCTCCATAATGAACAGAGTTAGATGGATCTGTAAAATTAGATTTTATTGGTACCCACAAGGGACAAATGTACAATAACATGGAACCCATTGGCTCATCTCTGAACAGATTGGCTGCCATATGTGGAGTATTTACCAAGAAACACTGTGCACTACTGTATAAATTGTAATGTAATCTCTTGGCCTTGGCTCCTGGTTACACACCCTGATAGGCTTAGATGAATTATCACACAGTCTCCAATGTTCCTTCAAATCCACCATGATCTTGTAGGAATGAAATCACACACACACAGAGGGAGAGAGAGAGAGAGAGAATCCAACCTTGAACCAGAATGCCGAATGTAATGTTTGTTTTCAAATAATTAATACTTGTTAGGTTTTGCTGCCTTTAACTTGACCACCAGCGTAGGAGGAACATGTTGCCTGCAGGAGTGCGATATGCAACCCTCATATCTCAATCAATAATCAGGGTGGGATGCAATTAGTAACCTGGAAGGGTTGCGAGAGTCACGTGATGGATCAATGGACCAGTGAGGCGGCACACGAGTGAGTGATTTGAGTGATTCAGTTTGTCCCCCACTGAGCCTACGCTGTCTAGCTTTTCTTATATGAAGCGTTCAAGGTTGAAAATATGCACCTGTCAAATGTCCCCCATTACTCCGGCTGACTGTCACACCTGGGGCAGCACACAAGCATCCACAGAAAAAAGACTGAGTGGAGCTGTCAGCAGAGGACCCTCAGCTGACTGAAAAGGCACAAGCTTCCCTCATTTCTCCCGCTCTAATTTCCTCTGATATTTTTCCGTGTCTCCTGAGAGCTGGGTTAATGACAGAGGTTGTGTTAGGCAGATAGCTGAGGCAGCTTGCCTTTCTTCCATAAAGCATTACTACGTACATTACACTATGGTAAAGCAGATTATTGCACATGAGTTAAAACATCTGTGGACAGGCAGTATGATGCTCCAAACATTTTTTTTTTTGTAAATACAGCTCAATAATTCCTCAGTTTTCTGTGCAATGTCAATTCCAGCTCCCACCTCTGTCCAGAGCCAGCATGATTGAATTTAGTCTCAGAGTGGGTTTAAGTGCAAATGAGTCTTCAGCTCCAGGTGTTTCCAATGCAGTGGGCTGGATGTTCTTTCACCTCAACAATTGGTGTCTTTTCACATCACAAAGCAATTTCTCTCATTTCTCTCTACAGTGTGCGAGAAGCACTGTAAACTACGGCATGAATGAAATATAAGCACACCATTGTATTACTTATGAGGGCTAATGCAACTTTGGTCCGTGGCTATTTTCAGGTTTCATCTGAATTCATCTGAGGGATGAATATTGTTTCAAGGCAGACACAAGCAGTAGAAAATCAATCTGGAAAATATGAGCCAAAGATGAACTTCAGAGATACGGTATCAGCAAAGACCACCTTTCAACCAATAATTGTCTGTATCAGTCTTTGTCAAAGCATTCTTGCAGAGCTAATCCTGAGGCAGACAAGTCCACCATGTCCACTTCATATATGAGTGGAGTGACATTCATGTTTGGTCTATTTAAACTTTCAAAAGCTGACCAATGCTTACAGGAATGTTAAACTAATTTATATAAAATAAATTAAAGTGGCAAAATAAGCCGAAAATTACATGTACATTTCCAGTACTGTAAATTGCAACTTACCCTCCAGGAGTTGATATTTCATGCACACTGATTTACAGTTAAACCTGTCTGTTGCAGATCATTTTAGGACACGCGGACTGAAAGACACTGTTGTCCATGTGATATTCTTGACAGCCTACCCAGTAGATGTAGTATTTCATGCAGTAGATACAGTATTTGAAGTCCGATCCGCTTGATGATTTTTCTGGTGTAACTTCAAATTCAGAAAATTCCTACACTCAGATCAGCATCTCTGGATGTCGCCTAAGCATATTCTGGGACAGTGCCAGCTCCTGATCAATCGCCCAGCACCGACTTGTGAAACAAGCACCTGAGCTCAGCCTCCTGCAATTCTTAACTCAATAAAACCACCAGCTTTGATCAGTGGAAGCACATTTCTCTCGCCACCACTCATTCATTTAGTCTGTATGTCTGTTTCTGTCCATGTACACGGTCCTTACCTCTTTCCTTACTACAGTTACAGACCAATTTCTATGGGTGTCATTGCTGCACAGGCAAAAAACAAAAGATCATGAAGCAACATCTGCGAGCCTCACTAAGGTATAAAACAACTTAGCTCCTTCTGTTCCTCTGAGCTCCACATCACAATCATCATAGCAAAACAAGAGAAAGAAGAAATGTTGAGAAATTAATTTGAGCGAGAAATTCAGTGTAAAATTAAAAATAGCTCAAAAAAAGGGCTTACCTGGTGATGCTTTGGCTGTGACAGGTCCTATCTCTGCATATGGGACAGAGTCAGAGAAAGGAGGGAGAGAAAGCACAGTGAGATGTGGAGTAAGCAGACGGAACACAAGCGTGAACACAAGAGGAGTACGAATAATCAGCAGGAAGGAGAGAAAGTGTCTAGGACAATCAGAAAGAAATCAGTCAGCAGAGAGAGGAGAAAGCGTGACCGTATTCGCTCACACAGTGCTGCGTTACACTGAAGGGGATGTGTCGGCTCCAGGAGGAGGTACTTCTCAGTCAAATGACATCTGCGTCTCTCTCATTGGCTAAGAGGGATGGTTTCCCAATAAGCCATACTTGCTGTCTCCATGTGAACACACCCCTTAATTTCCACCACACATGCAAACACAGATGTATGCATGCACGCACCCGTGCACCCCCCCCCACACACACACACACATCCTTTTCTTTTGCAGCTGATTTTTTTTCCTAGTCTTCTCCCCACCACTTTCACACCTCTTTATTCTCTCAGCTGCTCACTATAAATGCACAGTTTTCACTCTGTTTGTGCATTTCCAGTTTATCATTGCTTTAACGTTTCTGTTTGAACGAGACAATACCTGGCTTTTTATTGTATTCCATATTTGACAAGGGTGTGATATTTTTAGCATCATAAAACTACTCTTCTGTAGGAGACAGCACCCAAAAATATCTTTTGTAAATATTCTTATGGTTTTTTTTCAGTTATATGTTTAATTCAGTGTTAGTATCATGTCTTTAAGTAGTTTTGTATTAGTCAAACCAAACTCATAAAACTCTGTCAACCCTATCTTAGAATGCCATAAAGCTTAAAAAAGAGCACTGATGCTGCTATAATATGAACGTTAATACATAAACATCTAGTATTTAATAACACAAATACCAAAACCCTATCTATTCAAGTGTTGGCCTTAAATGAAATAAAAAACAGAACAAAATCCCTCTGCAGCAATAAGTCATCATTGGATTCACAAAGTTCACAAGTCTCTGACGCTAATTTTTTGATGCATGTGCAGCCCAAACCCATGCACAGCCCCACCTGGCTCTGTCTCCTGCAGTGATATATGATTGTTCCACAGTCTGTGCAAACAAACACACACTCACTCTGCTCGGCTCTCACAAACTGATGATCTGCATTATATTGACCGATGGCTGAACAACTCTCACACTCATTCATCCACACTGGTTTCCAATGACTTCTGTCTGCGGGCTCAACTCTTTACTCTCACTCACCATGGTCAATGTCACAGTATCACAACAGTGTTTTAAAGCAGTGAAGATGTGAGGGCCATGAAATACAAAAAATAACTGTCTAGAGTAGAGTTTCACTGATTGACTCTGTCGGACGAGCATACAGGCATAGTCCAACCCACAGACAGAAGTGGTTGGAGGGGATTGTGTGCGAGTCATTCAGCTGTCAGTCAGTGTTCAGATCAGCAGTTCGTGAAGGTAGTTTATGTTTGGTTGCTCAGAAATGTGGCACAATATTGTATCACTGTTAGTGGGGATGCAATCTTGTTTGCTGTACATAAAAGGAAGTGCATCATATACCATGATTACTTTGCCTAAATGTGAGAAAAAATGAACGAAACTGTCAAGAAGGTAAAAAAACATCTCATACTTGTCTGTATACAAGAAAAACAATCTACAACTATACATTCAATGTATAGTATCGTTTTTTGTGCAGTTTAATTTGATTTTCATGACTTTAATTGGTCAGATTTTTTATTTCTGCAGCAGACAGCTAAGTTTGTTAAAGTGAAGAGGGATCAAATGAGCTTTTTACCGGAGCTTAACAGTCTCCCTGTTTGTAATAATCCGTTTAACTCCACTCCTCCTATATTCACAGTGTGATCAGCTACATCCTGTTCAGATACCGTAAAAAGTCACTTTATTCTGAACATCAAACATTATGATGCTGCTTCATCAAACCCCATAACCTTCATCCAGGAAGATTATTGTTCTGAGATCTTTGTTCGCTCGGCTCTATCATCTTTTCAAATAATAATAATTTAGCATTCCTGAATCACTCGTCATGATGGGTGAGAAATTGAAAGGAGGGCAGAGTGACCTGCTGTCTCCAGGTTCATGGTGACAAACACTGGAGACCCTGCAGATGTCCCACCAGCCAGAGCACAATCACCAACGTCTCATCTGAGTGTCTGTTTAACCTCCAGGAGGTCCAGCAGTGGACCCCACACAGGGTCTGAGTGTCAGTTCGTCCTCTAGGAGGTCCAGCAATGGACCCCACACGAGGTCTGAGTGTCTGTTTATGCTTCAGGAGGTCCAGAACCACCACTGATTTATTAGATTTTGTTCTCAACACATTCCACTATGTAATGAATAAAGATTTACAACTAGAATATTTCATTCAATGATCATCAAAATACATTTGACTGGACATAATTTTTAATTCAAAATATGTTTGAACATAATTTTTAATTAAAAATAGAACAGAATTTTTAAATCAAGACAAGTTTGGCTGAATGTATTTTGCGGTTCTAATAAACTCAGTCATGGGCTCATGTATTCATTCACTTTTCTAACAGCCTTATTACCCTTAATATTGAACATTTACTCTGTGGTTTTTATTACGTATTCCACAGATTAAATAAATATTTGTTTTGAATCAACAGATCTCCCGTTTGCCATTGTTTACTGCCAAAGCTATTAATAGTGATGTAGTATTCTGGGTTATTTTGCGGATATAAACCATAAATAAAGCAGGTTCAGTATTTCTAGGCACCTGAAATGATTCAGATTTCTCTTCAGATTCAGATTCAGCCTAATTTGTATATTCCTAGAGGGCTCGCAGGGTCGTGACCTTTTTTCGGGACATATGACAGCAGAGGTCAGAGGTCAGCCAGTGGTCAGAAGAAAAGGAGGAAAGATTGGTGGAGCTTTGGAGACAGCGTGATTGTTTCTTTGATGTGTCATCTGCTTCCTACCATGACAGGAATATGAGGGAGTATAGCCGGAGAGCGATAGTGTCAGCTGGGAAACCTGGTAGGTTATGGCTAGCAGAAAAGCAGAAAGTGTGACTTGCCACTTGTCAGACATCTGCTTCCATGTAGGAACCAATGTCCATTTGAGGTTTTCAACTGAGCAATTTTATAGAGTAGAACAAATCTCAGCGCAGTCGCAAGGAGGGGCGCTATCGTACAGTGCAACCAGACGTGAGAATGAATGACGTATAAGTATCGTGGGTTTCAGATATCTCAGACTGATCTGAGATGGGTGGTCGAAAGGGAAGCTCGTGCAGTTTGAGATGTAAACCGACCAAAGATCGTGCAGTGTACACGCTGCCTAAAATGCCAGCCCGGTCAGATTTGGCAATGAGACAAATCATTTCAAGACAGCACAAACACCTCAGCCTCACATCCATTTTTTAATTTTTTTTCTTGACAGGATACTCAGCAGCAGCACCCTGTACTGACACTGTAGGTTTGATTTATGCTCAAAGCAGTATCAGTAAAATTGTAATGAACTAAATGAATGAATAAAATATATACTGTCATGAAATCAAATTCATGCTGTGGTTATCACTCTTATTATTGAAGTAGAAAATCCCTTGTTGAGCTTTTTTGATGTGGGTCTGCTGCTGGGCCCGTTGGCAGGTTGCCAAATTACCTACGTTTTATGAACTGTGTCATCACTGAGTGCATTAAGTATAGTGAGCAGCTCAGATTTGCTCAGAGCGAAATATAACAAATAAGGGTTTCTCACTTATGCTCAGAGCGCAAGTGAGCAGTTTAAAATTATGATCAATTTGAGCCAAACCCTTTTGTGACGTCTATGGTGACGTCATTGTCCTGCGCAACAAGATCAAAAATTCTCCTCAGCTGCTGCTACCGCCAACAAACCATTAAAACAGAGACACTGCTGCTGCTTTTCACATCAGCATTGTAACAATTTCTAATTTAACGTACCATATAATTGAAGTGTTCTTCTTGTTTTGGGGGTTGCCATTTACACAGAGTGTGTGATTGCTTGGCGCTCAGTTAGAGACGATCGTTCAGTGGTTCCTCCAGTGTTCTCAGTGCTCAGTTTGAGCTGCTCACCGTGAGTGCTCTGCTACCGGTAACTGTCTCTGTCACTGTCATCATTTATGTCTGCATTTATTTGGAGGAGGAGGCATCATGCAGTCATGTGTGAGCTCCTGTAGTTAACGAGTTGTTGCTGCACACAAAATGGATTTCATTTATGATACATAAATTATATAATTATATATATAAATTTGTGTGTAGATTGTCACATAAAAGATTAATTCATCAGAGGAGGTTTTTAGTTTAGAGTCATGAATTCTGTGGGAAACTCAGATCTGATCATAAATGTGTGTATGCCAATCCATCTTAAATTGACAGCACACTCCTTCTAATCAGCAATTTGCATAATTCCTTGCCTATGAATGTCCAGTGACAAATGCAGGCGGTGTACACACATCAAGCTGTCTGCAGGGAGGTGACAGGTGTTGTGAATATTCTGTCTCATTCATGACACATGAGCAGAACGAATTTGTGTGTAGACTGTACATATATGAAAATTTACGGGCATTTCCACATTTAGCTATATTTTAGTAACACAATCTTTTTGTAGCTACTAAAACATTTAACACAAAATTTACACATGCTGCCAACCACACAGAGCACTTGAATATACATAAATATTACTTGTCACTTGGTACGGCTCCTATCTTCTCACTTCCACACCATTTTGCCTGTCGCGGGGGCATGGCCACTGGTGCAGCCACACCTGCCCAACCGTTGCGGGCCCTGCGACAGCGGTGAGCATGGGAGCGGCACTGCACACCTCCTGAAAATCATCTAATCATCTGCCTCTCCTTATTGTCTTGGTCCTGCAGCCTATTCTTCGCCAGATCTTCCCGTATCCTCACGTGGCAAGTATCGCTGATGGTTTCCTTGTCGAACCTGCAACTTCCTCAGTGTGCTCGCGAGGGTTTTTTTTCCCTCTGCATACCTTGACTCTGTCTCTTCTTCACTCCACAGACCCCAGTAGCTCCAAACTCCAGCCAGTTTGCTGCCTTTTGGGCACCGCCACAGACAGTGGATTGTTTTTTGTTTTTCCTGCAATAAAAGCCTTTTTTTTCTGGTAAAACCCTTTCGGTCCCTCTGTGTCTTCGTTTGGCTCCTTCTCCAACCCAAACGTAACAGTCACTATTGGAAACTGCAGGGTTTATTTTACATTGTCTTCTGTTATGTACACAATACTTAGATGACTTTATGATATGAATGTGACAAAAGATTACAAATATAACACATTTAGTTAAATTTGTTGGGCTATAGCAGTTTTAAGATCTTGGTGAGGTTCATGATTGTGAATTATCAATATAAATCAACTCAATAGAAAAGACAACCATTACAATATCTCAAACAAAGACATGCTTGATTTTGTAGCCACACAGAGATTCCGATGGGAGATTGCTGACAGGTCTGGCATTTCTCAACCATCTATCCTCCCCGGTATCATAAACTAATTCCACAGTACATAAAATTTCCCTTTGGCACACAACTGCAGGTAGAAGTGATGCAGGGATTCAGCAAGATTTCAAATACACCAGTGCCATTAATGCATCAAGGCTCCATCTGGTGATGCATTTACTGGGAAAACTTTCATTCCATGAATGTGCAGATGATCTGTTATGCAACATGTGTGCTGTTAAACATTGTGGGATAGTGGCTTGGTGGGGCACAGGTTTTGAGAATGGAGCTGCCTCCGTTAGGAATTATTCCTGACAGAGAGGTCTCCCCAATGATGCCAGCAATGCTCTCATCTACAGTTGATAGTTGCGGTGCACCTCCTCCTCTGGTGCCTGATATATTTTTGTTGTGTGCTCTAATGCGTTTCTTTGCCTCCGGTTTCATATAAAAACATTTACGCTTCACCTCAGACATCAAACATGGTTCTTTGACCCTACGGAAACATTCACAACAATCTGTAACCTCCCTTCAGGTGACTGGATGCAAATTGCTGATTACCAGGGGCGCACTGTCAATTTACGACTGACGTTCATGATCTACAGACGTGTATACAATAGATCTGAGATTCCCACGCATACAAAAATCTTGTGTCAAATCCAAAATGTAAAAAACGCATAAGAGTCACAGCAAATGTTTAGACTGTTGTTAAAAGAAGAGGGGGTGCTACACACTTTTTGTGTTGTAGCCATCAAAATCAGCTAATATTTATCATGAAATGGTAAAATGTCTGTTTCAACATCTGATATGTTGTTTATTTTCTATTGGAATTTTGGAATTGGGTTTGTAAAGCACCAATTGAGCTACATTAGTCAGTAGAAGTGGAAAATAGAGATGAGTTTGCCCAGATGATCAAATCATCAACATCAAACATATTTGAACTCTGACCTTCTTTTTTCATCATGCGCATTCCAAATGGAATAATGAACACACATGCAGCAAAGAGAGAGTGAGCAATCGCAGGCATGGCAGTGTTATCCATTACAACAGAAAGAATAGGGAGGAAGGCAGTAATTCTGTCTCTATTTACATTTAGACGAGCACTTCCTTGACACAAAAGCTTCATGCCCCTCTTCCTCATAAATGCCTTTTAATCTGTTGATGGGCAGCACAGTCTGATCCACTGAAGGCTCAGGAGTCTTGCTACAGCGACAGTGGACTTTGTAAATGTCATAAAGGAGGGTTGGGAGTCATATACTCACAACACTGACATATATTAAAAGTAGCTTGCAGTCATGCTGCTGTGTGGATTAATGCAATCCATCATCATGAATAACCATTTTACATTTTTTCTATAATCCTGTGTAACTGCAACCATTTCAGAGGGTGTTGTAGTATGCAGACTGTAAAGATTTGTAATTTGTGACGTTGGACTATCCATGTTGTCACAGCCCATCTCTTAGACTATTACAAAACTAAAAAAAAACAAAAACAAAAACAAGGGAAAACATGTAGGAATCAGTAATAATTAATGTGTGACTGTGTGGATGAGCGTAGGTGTGTCGCAACAAAAGTGCCAAAAAGCTGTGGCTGCTGTGGAGAGAGCAGAGAAAAGACAGAGACCGCGACAGAGAGAGAGAGACAGTCATATATGGCCCATACTGGGCCCAGTAGTGTCTCATCAAGTTGGACTAACCAGAACCTGCAACAGGAAAGAGCGGAGGGAACACAGAGCCCCTCACGGAGAGGCGG
>CAAKHB010004613.1:0-12977 GCA_901007665.1 Aeoliscus strigatus
GCCCATCACTTCCTCATCACCTCTGTTCCCTTCCCCTACATGACCATTAAAGTCTGCTCCAATCACTACTCTCTCTCCTCTGGGAATGCTCTCTATCACTCTATCTAGCTCATTCCAGAACTTTTCCTTTTCTTCTAACTCACAGCCCACCTGTGGGGCATAACCACTAACTACATTCACCATTACTCCTTCTATCTCTACCTTCACACACATCAACCTGTCTGACTCTCGTTTCACCTCCACCACCTGCCTAGCATACTCTTCCTTAATAATCACCCCTACTCCGTTCCTCTTCCCATCTAGACCATAGTAGAACAACTTGTAGCCTCCTCCAATGTTTCTTGCCTTGCTGCCCTTCCACCTAGTCTCCTGCACACACAAAATATCTCCTCTTCTCCTCTCCATCATGTCAGCTAATTCTCTACCTTTCCCTGTCATTGAACCTACATTCAGAGTTCCTAACCTCAGACTGATCCTTCTAACCTTCCTCTTTTCCCTCTTTCCCTGCACCAATCGTCCTCCTCTTCTTCTTTGTCCTCTTCTTCTTTGACCAACAGTAGTCCAATTTCCAACAATACCCTGTAGGTGAACAGCACTGTTGGCGGTCGTTGTTGACCCGGGCCTCGACCGATCCGGTTTGGAAATCGTTTTGATCTCTCGCATATTTGATTTGGCATAAGTTTTACACCGGATGCCATTCCTGACGCAACCCTCCCCATTTATCCGGGCTTGGGACCGGCACCAGTCAACAATGGCTTCGGCAACTGCTCCCTAGTGGCTGGGTTGATGCTGCTAAATCTGTTTTGGAAAAAAAAAAAGTGACAATGTGACAGATTTATCTGACATTATGACGCAATCGTCATGATGCATGTGAAACACACACCTTTGAGACCAGGTTCCTCCAGAAAACTGCCCCAGGAGGAGAAGTTCCCAGGTACTGGGAGTACTGTTACGACTGAATTATGCTACTGCGTCACAGCCATGAACCCTTTGAACTTCTCCGTCACTCTATATTTCGTCACGCCAGACGAGATTCCAGAGTGCTAGGGGGTCGTGTCACAGCTGATTTCATTTTCATCATTTGGACTGTTTATATGTCATTTCATGAAGTTTAAAAAAGAATTAATGCGGGAAAGTAGAGCCCTCTGTGTGGCCGCTGGCACGCCGTCGATTTGACACAGTCGCATAACTCCGGCTTTTCGGTCATGGGAGGAAGTGTTTGTTGTGAGGGGGCGATGACGCCATTGTCTTGATATTCCTGTTTCGCATGAACAAACCACCAGTCATCAGTTGAGGAAGACACGCATGAGTTGCACACAGTGTCCTCACTTTGACTTGAAGAAACAAACTCACTCCCACAATTGCTTTATCGGTGAGTTATTTGGAGTTCATGCACAGCAGAGTTTGCAGGCATAAGAGCTCCACACCCAATCATCACCAACAGCGATACATGTGGCCTCAGCTCGAATATAGTTCCAAATCCAAACCCTACCTTCACCACTGTGTCGTGCCAAAAAACAAATGTATTCCCCACAGTTGTGAGTCAGTTACTGATGTGCATGTGGACCCCAGCTGGATTCTCTCTGATTCACTGCACTGTGCATCTGCATTGAGTGTGTGTGTGTGTGTGCGTGTGGACACTCCTTTACAGACTGGAATAGCCAGATACAGAGAGAGTATGTGGTTGTTGAATGACAAAGGTCACGTGCTACATTTGTTGGACCTGGTCAAAGTAGCATTAAGAACAGAAGCAGCTATATATAACTGTGTAGGACTTGTGTAGGACTCATTGCCCAAAGCTTGGATTTAGAATTCAAAGCACCAACGTTAGAACATTCACATCTTTGGAGCCGTGGGGAGATTTGAAAACAGTGGACCAGCAAATCTCAGGCTGGGGAGAGACCATCTGTCCTGGGACTATCCTGGGACCAGGGAAAAGGGGGGAAACAGTTGGTTTTCATACGGCCGGACATGGCCTAAGTTCACTGCATCATGTCGACAATCAGTTTTCTAACAGAGACTCACACACTCTGAAAAGGGCCTGAGCAGGATGGTTACTGGATCTCTGCTGCTGACATGTGGCGTGAATGTGCTACTGCTGGTCTGTGAAGCTCTACGAATGAACAGGACAGAATAGTGTGTGTGTTAGTGTGTGTTCCTGATTTAGAGTAAAAAAGAATTCATGAATGTCTGCGTTCTCTCTTTATTTCCCCCGTCACTCACTACCCCCACCTTCCGTTTTCCATTTTCCAGTTTCATTCCAACGCACACATGATGGAACGTCACAATCCATCACTAGAGATCTGTAAACTCAGCTCGAATTACTTTGTTTGTTTGTTCCTTTGCTACAAGGTGCCCGGCTGAAAACATGCATTCATACACCGAAGGCATCAGGGGCAATCAGGGGGGGTTGTGTCTTGCAGAGGGACAATGAGACACAATCCCCAACCAGGTACTTTCTTTTTCCCACTGCGGAGCCATGTCCACCTCTGATCTCTGGCACCTCTGGCTTCATCTCACTTTTTATCCCAATAGAATGTGGATCAAAAATCCTCTGAGTTGTGTTCAACGGTCACGAGTTGACGTCGACCGCCGGACACCACCAGGTGTTGGGGACAGATGGTCAAAGGCCATTTCGTGTGTATGCGTGCACCAACACAGCGGATCTCGCAGCTGACCGCTTTCTGTATCCATGCCCGGGATTAGGGTGAGGCGGTTGTCATGTGCGTAGAAAACGCACAGTTTGCCTGAGCGTGAAGCAGAGACCACTGCTCACACATGGCAACACTGGCTAAAAATAGCTCATTCACCATTATAGGATGTTTGCTCAGCAGGCGTGGGATCCCCGGCTGCTCCGCTCCAAAATCCATGTTCCCCCACATTATTTCACACTTTGCTCTGCACTCATCCACTCCATCCTGGTCTTTGTTTACTCTGTTCGTACCTGTCCTCGCTCCCACTCCTCCCACCAACCCCCCCTTTTCGTTCATCAGCTGCTGATGCATTCGATCGGGCAGGCTCAGCTGTACCGAGCAAGAGAAAAACCAAAACAGAACAACCCTCTTCGGCCTACTCCTACTTTACGTTGCTTAGTGAATCTAAAAATAACGCCAGCTGGTTCCAGAATGAATGAATGAATGAATGAATGAAGTTGTTGGCTGATCACGTCACTGAACAATGAAGAATTGGATTTATGAAACAGAATTGATGAATGACAACACCATTGTTCTGAAAATAGCTGCTAGTCGTATTAGCAAACAGCGTTAGCTTGCAAGTTCTTTTTATAAATCTCGTTTTTATTTCTTTTGATTTTACATATGAAGATGTGTGGGGTTAGAGTGGATCCCTGATGTATGGTACCTGCATATATACGTGCCAGTGCAGAATATTTAAAAAAAACACTGAAATTAGAAGCTCGAATCGTTAGCGTTAGCTTGCAAACTTAACAATGGATGGATATTTTTAGTGCTTAGAAAAATATTGCTGGCTGGTTCTGAAAGAAATGTGTTTGTGTGAATGTGAATGACCTAACATTTGGTTTATTGTACAGAACTCATGAATTTATGAATTTATAGTATTCTGTAAATAGCTGCCAGGAACAGTAGCTAATGTAGCATTAGCATGCAAATGTAACACTGTACTGCTGCTGTATAGATAAAAATAACACACTAACCAAACAAACTTGGGGACCTGGGGGTCAAGGGTCACTATGTTTCCACTTTTGGTCATATGAAACTGAACTGGTCTGGTCAGGTTTATCTGTGTTTTGGACTTTATCTGTTGTCAGTCAATCCCTCATTGGTCAGTTTCACTCTTTTCTGAATCGTTCGACCAAAGCTAGCTAGCTAGCTAGCACATGATCCGCAGCACAATTCTATTTTCTCCTCATGAGTTATTCTACAAGTCATATTCTTATAAGTTATTCTTGCACGACGGATTTCCTCCGGATCTCATACGAGATCACAAGACCGTGTCACCGTACAAGTCAGTGTTGTATCTGTGTGAAAGTGGGTTTCAGTTCCAAACAACAAACCTTTTCATGTTTGTTTTCAAACCCGTCACAGACTAGCAGCGTGTGCACATGATGCTTTTAGATGAACGTGTGGGTTTGTGGGCTGACGACACGGTGTAGGCCATCAGGACACCAGAGCTGTGTGAAATAATCCCCTCTTTCACTGGCACATGCCCCAGCAGGGTTTTACTCGCCCTTGAGCCGTCCTCTCTCTCTCTCTCTCTCACGCACACACAAACCAGTCCCTCTTAATTTTTCCTCCCTAAATAAACGTGTCATCATTCAGTGCCTAGGGAGGTCACAGAGGGGTTTTGTGTTGGTTTGTGTGACCGAACACGTATGTGCGTGCATGAGGGAAATACACAGCGCTCGTGAGGCCGAACACAACAGCAGAGGAAAGAGGAAGTGGAGGATTTAGCATCATCTCCGCGGGGCATCGTGGATTAAAGAACACGTTGATGACACTGCAGTGAAAATGGACAGCAAACAGCGCTCCACATCCACCTGAATTTACTTATTTTTCTAATCAATAAAGACACCAACTTCTAGAATTACCCCTCTTTTGTTGTTTGTACTAATATTTTTTGATGCGTATGAGTGGCACAGCGCCCCCTGTGGATATTTGCTGACCCCAAATTCCACTATGGCAAACGGCAGTAACATCAGCTCCATCTGCCCAAGACTTCAAAGGATCAAAGGATCAACAGATGATCAAAGGACACTAAGAGCAACAAGGGTTACCACGGCAACATGAAAGACAACATGGGATACTACAGCAACATAACAACACAACATGCAGGTGATATACGGGACCGCTGTGTTTCTTCCATACTTTAGACAGATACTTTATTTAAGCTCAAAAGAGAAATTCGTATTTCCAGCAGCACAAGACCATTCTGCATTCTCCATTCGTAAAAAACGTCTTCATTCAACATTGAAGTTATCACAAAAACATACATGGGACGGAGAAACACACAAAAAAACACAACTTGTTTTTAAAAAATAATTAGCTTGTTAAATTTCCTGCACAAAAAAGTCATGGCAGTGAAACACTCCTTGATTTGTATTTGTATTATATCCGTGTACTTTTACTAATTCAGACAACCCTCCTTATTTCAGTCTACCTCAACTTCTCCCTCTGATCAGATATTTTGGTTTCCTTACTGGGACAAGTTAGACACTTAATGATTTGTCGTCACCTGAACTCTCCTCCTGTGGCGGGTGAGCAGATGGCAGACAGCTGGCCAACTTTCAGTACCTCTAAAATAAAACACGCCCGGTCAGGCCTTTCACATGTTGCCCCGTTGGCCTGCGACATGTATTTTTAGATTTTTGCACAAACCTCGAAGGATTCACCGGCCGCGTTAACTCCTGCTTCCTAAAGGTTCAGTGCAAGACGAGTGTGCAAATTCAGCAAGAATTAACCTCACTTATCAGGCACTGTATATACAGTATATGCAGCGTAAACAGGAAAAGAAACAAAAAACTGATAGGAAGTAGCTGCTGTTTGTCATCTGTCGATGAGGAAATCTGCAAGCCCAGTTAAGTTTAGTTAGTTTCTATTTTACAATAAAGTGATAGGTTTCACTTATTACTGGGATTTATTATATCGTTTGTTCTATGTTCTGTTATTTTCCTTATTTTATTCACCATGTATAATTAATTTTTGTTTAGGTTTATGTATCTTTAACTCTTTTTTTAACTTCAAGAATTCCTGCGTCTGGCACAAATGTCAAATCAAACCGTGGAGTGTCTCAGCTCTCGAAGGGATTGAGATCACACCTCCTCGCACTGCTCAGCCTCATCACTCTCTTGCCTTTTAAGGGTTAAAGTAAGCGGTGCGGGTGCTACACCTGTCCGTCATCCGTCTTCCTTCACAATCACGCCGTGGAAAACGGCGCAAACAGCGCCTGTGTAAACTGTCTTTGCACAGCTTGCACAGATGTTCCTGTCCAACAATACAAAAAACTATTTACTTTGACAGTGTAAGTGTAGAGCGTCAGTATTTACTAGTTTAAAAGGTGGTTACAGTAGAAAAGCTTCATTAGCTGATACTTTAACAAAAGTCTTTTTTTGTTGTTGATCCAGGCAGACAAACAGTTGCCTCAAGTCAACAAGTCGAGAAAACACCAGACGTTTCCTGAGCAAAAACCTTTTTTTATTTCTCGTCGAAAAGAACTCGGTAGAATATTACAGCAGAACACACATGACTGAAACAGCTGCCATTTCACGTAACACAGTACAGGAAGAAGGATGTAGTTCAATCTCATGTGTAGTAGTATATATAGTATATCTATATCAATAGAAAAGAACAGAACTATTGCTCCCAGGTGTTGATGTTTTTTTCATATGGCATTTCTCTGCTGCGTTGAGGTGGGTAAAGTAAAATTCAACGAGACGTTTACACACCAAAGGAAGTGGGACAATGAAAGTGACGTTCCCCGAAACCATGGGGGCTTTGTGGCGAATTTCTTTTTTTATTAGGCTGAGAAGAAGAACTTTCTTATTTGTATTTTTTTTACTCCATTGCATTACAAAATAAAACTTGTAACCTCTCTCAAAAAAAATGGATAAATACCATCATACAGCAATCAGAGTATGCAAAGAAAAGAACACAAGGCAGCTCCGCGCGAGAGCAGGCATGCAAAAATGATCATATCTGTAAAAGGAGCACTAAAGACAAAATGGTTACAGGTGTTCTATGGTCGCGTCATATGGCAACTGATGGAGAGCCGATTTATGACAGAACATGGTAATAACAGGGTGGACTGAAACGAGGGGACAACTCGACGCTCTGTAAAGTGAACTGGAGTGCTGAGTGAGTGTTTGCTGACAAACTACTTCGATGAGGTTGCTTCTAAAAATTGCTATAATGTACGGTTATCAATTTGCTGTACTCTTCTTGAGTTCCTCTAAGGAATAAAAGAAATGTTAGGAAAAAAGCAGGTATGAAATATCATCCTGGACAGTTGCATCCAAGTTTAGTGTTTTAAATAAGCCACTTTAGGCAGCAATATCTAATAAATGTCTCATATTTCTCAGACATAATTCAATATATCTCTTTTGAAAAATAATTCTATCTATACTTGATTTTTAGTAAGTAAATCTCTTCCAGTATATATATTTTTTTCCTTTAGGTACAGCACCCCTCTGTGGGTTTTTGTTTTCCCAAAGCACCTAATTCTTTTTACAATCAGACTGAACACTGCTTCAGTCCTTAATGGTCTGAGTTCAAGATTAAAGGATCCAAATGACACGTCCTAAAGAAGCCTTTGAGACTGGAGCTCCAACTCGGCAAATATTCCGCTTTAACTTGAAAAACCATGACGAGCGCTCAAGGCCTGAGCTCACTGCACCGCCCCCCCCCCCCTCTCCCGGACACGAAAAAAGGTCACAGGGGTCATCAAACAAGGGCCTGTATCATGTGCCAGACATCATCAGTTGCCACAGACATCCTAGCTGCAGCAAGTGGCCGACCAGATCTGTACCCAGAACCTCTTGAGAATGACACACAGGCACCGGTTACGCTGATGTACCACAGTATGATGGGACCTGCCAGCCCTGAGACACAACAAGCCACTTGTGAGCAGGCATCACTGTATTTCAGCTGTCAGAGCAAGAGGTTAGCACCTGAGGGATACCTGGGAAGGAAGGAGGAGCCGGGGAGGGGCGGGGCATGGGGTCATTGGGACTCATTTGGATTGTCCAGAGAATCCAAATGAGTCATGTGCTTGTAACAGATCACCTCACGGGACCTTGCTGAGCTGAGAGGATGTCCTGCAAATGCCGAGGGTGTCCCCTGTAGCTGGGAACGAGGCTCTGGGTGCTGCGGATCTGTCTCTGGGCAAGCTGTTTGTTACAGGTCACTTGGGACAAAAAAAAACACACACACACACACACACACACACATACGGCCATGAGTGACGCAGGCGCCCGACCGATGTCACGCCGCCGCACCTGTTGGATTTAGTATGTCACACGTTTCGCTCAAACTACAGGTGAGCGCTTCACCGTTGGGTATCAGCCAGGAGGTGGGGCCTACCGCTGTCTTCAGCACGGTCAAACTGAATCTGCTGGGCTACATATGTGAGGTTATCAATGGACAATCAATATATATATTCATATATTTCTATCAATGGGGAATCTCATACAGGAGCTGACTACTGCAGTCCGCACTCATGTTTATGTTCTATAACATCCACCTACACTTTACATGATTCTCTTATATAGACGGTAATTTCTGAGTCAAATATACTCTTTTTTTTTTTTTAATTTTACTCCATTGTTTTAGCATTTTTTTTTAAAGTTCGTCATGCACAGAATGGTCGTTCTGTTTCTCTCCAGGTTTTGCATCACGTCGTCATCACATCACAGTAACCTGTCCCGTCAATCGTCGTCCACGTCGTCGCCCTCCGACTCCTCTCCGGTTCTCCTCTCGTACATCTTGTCCCGGTGCCGCTCCTGGATCTCCTTCATCTCCTCGGCGTAGCGGCTGAACGCGCCGCCGAACTTGCCCCAAGCCTTGAACGGTATCGTGATAGAGTTTCTGTAACTGGGCTTCACTTCGCTCACCCGCAAGAAAACTCCGTATTTGTTGGACCCCACGTCAAAGAAGAAGCGCTTCGAGTCCACCATGATGGAGGTGCCCTCCGGGAGCTCGCTGTAGCCCCCGGCCCCTCCGCCGCCGGCCAGCTCCTCCTCGTCGCCGCCGTAGTCGTCTATCAACTTGGCCAAGGCGTCGCGGAACTCTATCAAGCCCTGGGCCGGGAGCGCGATGGTCTGTCCGCTCTGCAGGCCGGCACCGGGGATGCCACCCACCCCCACTCCGAACCCGGGGCCTCGGTTGACGGTCTGTCGGATCCGGAGAAACCGACCCCGTTGGTTCTCCTTCAGGTCGAGGTAGTATTTTCGGTTCTCCCGCACCAGGAACTCGCTCTTCAAGGCCCGCCTAGGCCCGGTGTCATCGCCACCGGATGACTGAGCGATCTGCTCCGGGGTGCTAGGCCCAAGCTGGGCGTAGTGCTCTATGAAATCCCCCAGATAGTCACGGAACTCTGCCGCAACTGACATAGAGAGGGTCAGCCGACTTTTCGAGCCACCGGCGCCGACCTCGGCGATTTTGATGAACCGGCCTTTGGCGTTCTGCTTCACGTCAAGGTAGAAGCGTTTGTTCTGAATGTCCAGCCGCTTCGAGGCCAGCTCCTGGGTCTCCGGTTCCCGCTGATAATGCTGAAATCCGCCGCCACCTCCCCCTCCGCCGCCGCTGCTGCCACCGCGCTCACTGCCACTGTCCCCATCCGCCATCTTCGCCACCAGCAGCCCGTTTCTCTGCGTATCTTTGACCCCCCCACCCCCTTTGCTCGCCGAAATCGCGGAGGAAACCGGACGCTTGGCTACTTGGCTGTGATTGGCTGCTGTGGCTGTCAGTCACAACAGCTGACAGGACGAAGCCTTTTGATTCGCCAGGTCCCCCGCCTGTCAAAAATAAACGTAAATGCCTTCGCGATGACGTCCGATTGCATTTTGTATTTACAGTTCCTAAGAGCAACGTGACAATTCAACTCCCGTCTGTCACAAGAACACTACGGGACATTCGTCCTTCGATACGTCGAGTTGTCACACGATCAGCTTTCTGGTGCCGTTCGTAGAGAGATTCCTGGTATGTGGAAACGTTTCAGCTTCGCCTGTGCTGACATTGTTCCGAAACACGATGCCCTGGATGTGTGTTTGTCACATCTTGGGACGTATGCCCCTGGAAGGACACTCCACACGGACAGTCCCGCCTACTTGTTGGTTCCGTGCGCAAAGGCAGGCGCGATGGTCTCTGGGTGGGGGATGGGTGAAGAGTCTGCAAGCCGTTCCGTGATTGGTCAATACGGAGATTCGAAGCAACAAGGCGCGCTCTGATTGGTCTTCTCGACTCCCAGGACGGATCTCATGCAAAAGACTTGCGAAAGGGTTTATTGTTTCTTTGCTTTCGGAAGCTGATTTTTTTTTGCTGTCTACTCAGTTCTACAATCAAATAACCAGGTGGAAAAATGGTAGGTTTTATCCGGGCATCGGACATTCGTTAATTGAATTCAGGAACACTTCTCCGTGATTTACGTACAACTGCAGAAAGTGTTGTTTTGAATTTGAACTGGGGGGAATTCGACCGTGGTTGGATAAAAAGGTTTCAGCATGCAGCTAAGACGTTAGCATTCCTGTTAGAATTGGAAGTCCGACTGAACTTGCATTTTTTGTTTATGAGTCGTGACGGCGAGTGACGGCTAGGTTTCCTGGGGTGGGGGGTTCACGGAGGACGACCACCTGGTTTAAAGTTACAACTTTAATTCATACTCAAGTGACACTCCAGTCAGTGGGGTAAACGGCGGATTAGCATCCGCTAGCAGCCGGGGCGAACTGGGCGAGAGGTGTTTGTTGACACACACACACACACACACACACACACACACACACACACACGTAAATGGAGGCAAACTTTTCCTCCGTAAACACTTTGACCGTGGCCGTTAGCTGCGGGGGTCGTCGGCTGCAGCCCGCTGACAGCTGTCTGTCTGTCTGTCTGTCTGTCTGTCTGTCTGTCTGTCTGTCTGTCTGTGTTTTAGTCCCAACGACGCTGCTCGCGAATGTTTCCTAAATGGACGTAAAACGACCGCTACGGGCCGGTGTTCTCCGTTCTCCGTTCTCCGTTCTTTCTGTCTCCGATTCGCTTTGTTCCTTTTTTTTTTCTTTTTTCTTTTTTTTTCTTTTTGGATTGGCGGGAAAGCGGTAACAGTTGGACCCTCTGGATGTCGGCTGGTGGGTGTCACCAGGGTGGGTGTCATCTCTGGTGACACCCACTTTGTTTGCCCATCAACTCAGCTCCAGGTTCACCTTTGACGTCGCGGTGCAATGACTGACAGTCCAGAACCCAGACTCCACAGCTTTTCTTTCTTGTCATTTATTCTATCTTTTATGCCTACCTACCCCCCCCCCCCCATTATTTGCAGGCCGGTGGCAAGGCAGGAAAGGACAGTGGCAAAGCGAAGGCGAAAGCCGTGTCGCGCTCCCAGAGGGCTGGGCTACAGGTACACCTGTCTTTATGCTGTGGTGCGTCAGTCCCACCCGCCAGCCTCGATGGCGTCTCTCAGGTGTCTGTGCCTTGTCTGTTTCTTGACAGTTCCCTGTGGGTCGTATCCACAGACACTTGAAGACTCGCACAACCAGTCATGGTCGTGTTGGGGCGACAGCCGCCGTGTACAGTGCTGCTATTCTTGAGTACCTCACTGCTGAAGTAGGCCTTTCCTGTTGGATGAATGTGGTGCCCTCTCAGTTTTCGTTTTAAACCTGCATACACATTTGCTCTCCGTGTCCTGGCAGGTGCTAGAGTTGGCGGGCAACGCGTCCAAAGATTTGAAGGTGAAGCGTATCACCCCCCGTCACCTGCAGCTGGCCATCCGTGGTGACGAAGAGTTGGACTCTCTTATCAAGGCGACAATTGCTGGAGGAGGTGAGAGTGGACAATGTTGTAAACATAAATAATAATAATGCCCCCCCCATGCTTAGTTTTTCATGAGTAATGCCAATTGTAATATTATAGATGCAATTGCATAGGTAGAGTTGGAGGGTGTGTGAGGTCTGTGGGTTCGGTGTCAAATGAACGTGTGTTTTGTTTTGTTTCCAGGTGTCATCCCCCACATCCACAAATCCCTCATTGGGAAGAAGGGCCAACAGAAGACTGCATAGGCGCCATGTTGACCATAAATTACGGAGCTTGGGCTTTGATCGGACCAGGAGTTCACATTTGTTCTTTTTTTTTTATTATTGTTATTATAGCAAACGAAGAGTGATTGTTAGACTTTGTGTTGTTACGTTTCCTCATAACTAGAAAGAATTACAGAAAATCCCCTCTTAATTACAAAAAAATCCCTTTGTGTGTTTATTGTAGAACGTTTGACTGGGGAGTTCATGATGATTTCTGATGGTGGATTTCTTTGATTGGCCTGGGACTCTGTTTTATACTGAAAAAAAATGAAATTGTTAAAACCATTTTTTATATAAATCTTGTTTTGTGATTTTTTTTTTTCGTTGAATTTACAATATTTACTATAATCCATGTTTTTAAATGAGATGTTTTTTGGACAACACAGTACTCAACAAAAGCTAAATGTGAGATGGTGCTTTTTTTCCATTTTGACTTACTGTAATACTTTGAACTGCACAATGCTATTGATGTGTTAAGTAACTTTTTTTTTTTTTTTTACACAGCGAAATGAAACAGCGGAAACATCTTGCAACTGTCTGCTACAGTGTTACATGTTTTCTGTTCATAGCAGTTGTTAAAAGTGTGTTAAACTTGAAAATATCTCACAGTGTGATCAGGTGCCACTGACTGCAGGTTTTGCCCCACTGTGTAACTATCCTG
The DNA here is from genome assembly GCA_901007665.1 of Aeoliscus strigatus. Lineage (NCBI taxonomy): Eukaryota > Metazoa > Chordata > Actinopteri > Syngnathiformes > Centriscidae > Aeoliscus > Aeoliscus strigatus. Next base: position 12,420 of record CAAKHB010004613.1, read on the forward strand.
CCATCTGTCGACTACGTATCACGACCAAGTCGTGCTGGTACTCTGTGGAGATCAGTGGACGATCTGCATCACATCAGGGCTTTAAACGCACCGAAATATATGGAAGAACTTACATAGCCCAGGAAGTTCATTGCAGTTTTTATACGGAAAGTGATAACTTTTCAAAAGTTATTTGTTCAGGAAAGTGATTTTGCAACTTTTTATCTTTGAATAAAGACCCGTTGTATGTTATCTTGGACTTGGTTGAAAACCAAGTTTATTGATTTCATATAAGCCGTCCAGCACTTGAACGCAACTAATTTGGTATAATCATTCAGTGTTTGTTGCTTGTGATGAATGAAAAGTTTTCCCGTTCTGACTCCAGGGTCATGGTACTTGTAATGCCTGTTGGCTACCAGCAGGGAGCGCCACATTCACATGTAGGAATTGTCTGTTCCTGAATGACTCGCTCCCTCACTGAGACTGACACGTAAGTGACCAAAAAAAAGTACAGTAGCTTATCAGGAGACAACCGTTCAAATTTATGTCAACATATTGGAAGTGGTGGCGCTGTAATGG
>CAAKHB010004614.1:0-51000 GCA_901007665.1 Aeoliscus strigatus
TCCCTGTCCCTCTCTTCCCAGTCTTCCACTCCTCCTCCACTACCACCACTTCCTACTCCACTTCCTCCTCCACTTGCTGCTGCTGCTCCTGCCACTCCCGCCACTGCTCCACCCAGCTCCATCTCGCTCGCTCGCTCCTGAGGGGGTGTCGGGGGTGGGGGGCGACCAGGCGGCAAAGGAGGCGGCTGAGGAGGGCTACGGGGTCTGCTGGTCAAGTCTGGACAGAGGAGATATATGGGAGAAGAGAGGCGGAGGAGAAGAGGGGAAACGAGAGAAAACATGTCAGTAAAGGGTGGAGGAGGACAGTGTGAGGGGATGGAGTGACAGCGCAGTCGTAGGAAGGAAAAAAATGTACGATGGGGGAGAGAAGTAGAAGGAAATGAACAGTGAGCGGCATGTGAGGTGGAAGACGTCTGCAGTCATGGAGTCCATGGGAGTCATGGAGGGAGTCGATTCGACACGCGCGCGCGCACGCACACGCACGCACGCACGCACGCACGCACGCACGCACGCACGCACGCACGCACGCACGCACGCACGCACGCACGCACACACGCACACACACACACACACACACACACACACACACACACACACACACACTGAATTCAGTAAGGTCAGCAACAGCCAATAAGTGTGTGTGTGTGCGCGCTCGAGCAGTTTGGACCGGCAAAGACAATCCACATCTACTGTAGGAACGTCTGAAGCTAACATGTCTGTCTTGACACAAATCCTTTGAACCAATCACCTCATTCTCACACTCAGGCACAAACTCTCTCTCTGCCGGGTCCGGTCGCACTTACACACAGTCAGAGATGGGGGTTGATGGAGAGTCAGGATGGCGCGTGGTGATGACATCACAGACCGTAGGCCGGCTGCCTGCCCTGTCCCGGCCTGCAAGGGATGAGTCAACGGCACAACAAACAACAACAGAGAGGTCAGAACAATGGTGGGGGGCAGTAGCCCAGTGGACGATGGAGGTGCGTGTCACTATCCAGGGTGAGTGTATCGTTAGCAATCTATCAATGGAGTGTGTATCGCTGGTGAAGTTGGACCATGAAACATCTGTCAGAGAAGTTTCTCGCTGGTGTGCCGCATTCACCCGCTCATACCTGGCTGTCGAATGGCAGCAGCGCCCACAAAGCTGATGAGCGTGACGTCGGACGCACCGCCGGATTCCAGCGGGATGGGATGCACCCGGAAGTGCTCCAGCATGTCAAAGATGGACTGGAACCAAAGGTGCTGCACACGGCACTGGCCATCCTCGTTCAGGGACAGGCGTAGGTGCTGGTGGGGAGAGAGTGACTCAAATTAACAAAAAGAGTGAGCGAGCAGATGTTGATGACGCTGAAAAGAAATGGAATGAGTTCAATTTTTTTGGCTGCAGCATCTGCACGGATGAAATGTGACGCCAGGATCAAGGTTTTACACCTGACCGAGCTGATAAATCTGATTAAGTTTGTTAACCACTGTATGCATTTCTTTTCTCGTTTTCTCGTTTGGTGTTCAATCATTTGTTTTTTACTCATTTATCTCAATAAATTGGTTTGTAGATTTATTTTTAGTTGATTTTTTTTACACTATGTAGATAATACGTGAAAATACTCACTCAGACATCGAAGATATCTTTTACTAATGCATGCAAATATATATATATACATACATAAATATATATATATAATAACAAATACGCATCATAAATAAAACCAATATATATTAATATTAAATAAATAGTTTTGCATTGTGTGTCTCACTTTATTCGCCGAAATTTGTATATTTTAGATAAATATTTTAAACAAATAATTAAAAGTTAATTTAGCTTATTTTATTCTTTTCTATTCTTGGTCGAAGGTGCTGTAAATAAGAAATTTCCCTCTGGGGATAAATTAGAGCAAATTAAAGTATTTCTGATTTACAATCATAAATAAATAAATAGATAGATAGATAGATAGATAAATAAATAAATAAATACTACATGTCGGCTTAGTTATGTACATTTAGGTTATTAAACTTACAGGGTTTAAAGATTCCATGATGGTCAGTGATTGTTTTGTTTGAATGCAACATTTCATTTCTTGGTTTTGGTTTTATCGCCTGCAGCTTAGAGAGTAGGACTCTCTTTCCTGCTTTGGAGTTCACCTATGCCATCAATAAAAAGAATAATTAAATAAAATACAAAAGCCAATATAGATGTCTTAATAAAGTCAAACTCAAACAAACTAGTGTTGAGACTCACCTTGGCCTTTCCCTGGAAGTTAAAGGTGAGGACATACTCTCCACGTCGCGTCTCGCTCTGGCGAACCAGGAAGACGCCGTGACTCGCCGGGCCACCAGCCAACACTAGCTGCGCAGCTTTAAGACGTGACAAGGTGCCGTGAAACCACTGACACTCACTGAGCGGGTGCTCCACTGCCTCCGCAGACGTCACCTCTGAAAACAGGAAGGAGCCTGCAGGGGCCCGGGCATAAGATAATTTAATGCAATGCTAATGCTAATTTATTCTCTGGCGCTGCAGATAGAAGATATATTTAAAAATGTCAGAAGTTAAATCGTCTATACGTAAGTTCTGTCATTGATCTCTGAATTAAAAACAGCATGGAACAAACTGTCACGACAGCTTTTTCAACAGTGGTCTGCTCAGAAAGGCTTCCACCTGTGGCTTCTGGCGTCTCTGCAAATGGTGTGCCGAGGCTAGCTCCGCCTCCTCCAAGAATCCGTCCGTCTGGTTCGTCTAGCGGGGCTCGAGGTGGTAACTCAGGTGGGAGAGGCTCTGTGAGAGGCAAGGAGCCTCCGATACCCCCATAGCACACTGACAGAGGGGAACCGAAGCAGAAGATGGCGGGTTACTTCAGGTTGAAGGTGTTGAAGCGCCACATGTCCTCACACATGCACTTATCTCAGGGGCATGATGAGACTTTTATGATGACAGGTTGAGGGTTGATGTTTAAACTGATTAAAAAAGTGAAACATTTTTATATATACACTCATCACACACAGATGATCTCTTACTAGTGTATTTACTTTCATTTAGATGATTATAGTATACATATAATTATAATAATTTTGCAACATATCTTTTTGTGTGTGACGAATATATACTCACACACACAAGCATACACCTCATATTTCAATTGGCTTCTGGTTGCTTCTGAGAAAAATTAATTTTAAAAAAAGAGAAAAGAAGTTGCATCCAGAGTTGCACGCACGTGCACACGCGCACATACACATAACACACACCTTGTGAAAGTCGGTCCACTATCTCAGGCGTCCCACTGATGTCCAACGGTCCTGCACACACACCATCAGGATCTTCCTGTTCACTGTGGGATAGACAAAAGGAAGTGAGGACACCTGCATCCTGTGACACAACAAATACCACTGCAGATTCATGCTGCTGTTTGCAGCTGGTCCTCGCCTCAGACAGATGCCGTTCCGAATGTCACTCAGCCAGGCTCTCATTTGAACGGCATCGCGAGTTTCAATCACGTACTGCGCCAACCCGTCCAGCTGACAGGAAGCACAATAAGAGAACAACACGTGATTTACCTGTCATCGTTCTGTTAGAGAAATTAGAAAAAATTAGAATTAGAAAAAAAATTAAAAGGACACAGCGACTGATTACCTGCAGCAGAAAGGTGTTCTCCTTGTCAGGGACCTCCAGTGCCGTTGTGCTCCTCACATCCACGATGGAGCAGCAGGGGACCGTCAGCCGGGGCTTCGACGACTAAGCAGAATCAATCAATAAATGATAGACAGACAGACACAAAAGTTTGTAAAACAAAATAACGATTAATATCTGCTCAGTGCTGAATCCATCTCCTCTAACATAAACCAATGACACTCACTGATGATCTGTACAAATCGCATCTGCTTCAGAAATGTTCCAGTAATACTTTATTTATTACTATATTCCTGTTTCTAATACAGGCTTAAAATCAACAAGGACTTTTTAAAAAGTTACAGAAATCCTCAACATAGTAGGTCGGAAACATTTCCTGGAAGTGGAACAACCCTCAACAAGTTTTACTTACTTTTGGTGGGATGAAGAATTCCAAATAGTACTCTGATCCCCGCTCCCCGCCTTCTCTGTCATGCTCTCTGAGGACCAGGCGACATTTATGCCAGCGCCCACCCCTCCAGGGCACATTCCCACTGTTCGCCAGAGGCTGTATCGCACTGGCCTGGGCTGCGGCAGATGAACCAGAGGCAGTGTTGTTGTTGTCCGTCCCGTGATGCAGGAGACCAAACGAGAAGCCAGAAAACCCATGACCACCACTTAACTCGTCAGTTGACGAGCTAACGCTCACCCCTCCCTCCCGCACCAGCCGCCCCACCTTCCTCAGAGGTCCCATGGCAGCAGCAGCGGCACTGCTAGGTGGCAACATGGAGGTGGTGGTATGAGACCCGGTAGCGTTTGTGGGGAGGACAGGAGGAGGGGATCGCGACAGTCTGAGTTTCTCCAGGCGGTGGCTCCACTTCTCTTTCTCGCTGCCTTCGCCATTGCTCCGGCGCCGGTCTCGAGCAGCTTCCGACAGAGACAGCGAGGTGGCGCTGCTTGAAGACGAAGGGGGCAGAGAGGAAGAGGATGAGTGAGGGAGGGAGAGAGGCATGGACAGGGACACGGGCATGGACGATGTGGGGGTAGTGGGCTGTGTGGCAGAGTTCCTCTTCGAGGTTGAAATCAAGGTGGCGTCCTGCATCCCCATGGTGTAGCTGTAGCTGGAGGGCAGCTGGCTCTGGCCCGAGTCACTGGAGGAGCTTCTCCAGTGCAGGATGCCTCGGACGCTCCCCCGAACGCTACGGCCGACGCTGCGCAGAGAAAAGCGCTTCTTCAGTTTGTTTTTGGAGGAGTTGGGTGTGCTGTCGCCTTTGGATCCTGGAGGGGGAGTGACAGAGAAGGTGGTGGGAGTCGGGGGAGTGTGGTCCAGGTCTGTGCCATCCACCTCTGAAGTCTCAGCGTCACGCTCCTCTACCTCGATGTCTTCCCCGACAGAAGCCACTCCAAGCCAGCTGTCCTCCTCCTCCTCAACCGGCGCTTCCCCATTCCCAGGAGCAACCATGGCTCCTCGTTCTTCACGCCTCCCGTTATTCCCCCCCACTGAGGAGCAACAAGATGATGACGACGATGGAGGCAGGACTTGGCTGTGGGCATACGAATCTTGAAACCTGTCTCCGCGGTTCTCCAACACAAGCCGCGTCGGTGCAGGTTTGGACGCAGGCCGTCCCATGTTTGACGGCAGACACAAAGGGATAGCTCCCCCAGATGCTGATAAGGGTGAGACCACCTCCTCTTCCAAGGACGTAGCGTCTGATTGTGGGGCCCAGCTCACCATTTCCTCCCTCACAGAAGTGCAGCTTGGTGGGAGCGCCCCCTCCAACTCACTCTGGAAGTGACGAATAAAGCGGTCGGTGAAGCGTCGGCAGAAGGCAGCAGCTGAATCAGGGGAGTAGTGTGGGTTCTCCTGCAGGAAAGCCCGGAAATGTCGTGCAAAGTCACCTGCTGCGACACGGGCGTGGAGCTCACAGAATTCAGTCCAACTGAGACAAGGTGAGGGGGATGGTGTGGGAGTGTCTGACAGGGAGGATGGGTGAGCCTGGGACGCTGGGCTCACCAAAGGTGGAAGCGGGGGAGGCCGGGCAGATAGGGGCAGCAAAGAGGGGGACGGGGGCGATGGAGATGGTGAGGGAGGTAAGGGGGAGGAGTTTGCCACCCGAGGACTAGGTGGGGTTAAAAGAGAGCCGTTCATTCTCCTGAATGGCCGGCAGCAATGTTTGGCGTGATGGTCAAATCACTTCAAATTCACAACAGAGAGCTGATGTGATTGCACAGCTGACTGGGAGCAAACACGGAACATCGGTCATTTACACAAGAGTGTGAACAGCTTTGGACTCATTTAAACAGAGAAGAGACTTAAGATGATAAAGTTGTGCACCCAAACATGATGGGCTGAGAAAGAGGTTGAAGAGCACAGAGCAGAATGTTTTCCCTACATTATTTGGTGAATTTAAATACTTGTTCATTTCAACAAGAAAACACAAGTTGTCCAGACACAGGAGGAGGTGAAATTCACAAGCTCTTCTCCGGCTTCCAGATATCCAGGGAAGCAAGACCACATCCTGCAAACACAGAGATGTGTTCAACGTTCGTTTGTAACACATTATTTGAAGTGAATACATGGACATGTTTAGGAACCGGCGAAACCCAAACTAACACTACAGCTATAAGTGATCAGTTTTCTCTATCAACATACTATAAACATACTCAGTCATGTACAAACACCACAGTATATGAACTATTACCACATTTTTTACAGTGTCAACTATTTACCTTTATGTTAATAATAAAAATATGTGAGGCTGACATTTGCTGACTAGCAGACATATTCCATACAAAGACATGAATATGGATAGTATTCTTATCACCATAGGAGCAACGTGTCTTCTAGAATCTCCAATTAAATCTCTTGATGAATTAACTTAACGTGATAAACCTCCTGTGGAACTAAGTTCTTGTTCAGTGCCTAGATGTTTAACTTGATTAAATCAAACCTGATAATGTCACGCACCTAAACCCTACAAACATGTTCTCTTTTATTGCAGTTTATCTTGTTTTCACGAGCAGTGAAAGTTTCATTGTACAAATTACAGTATAATGATAATAAACTATTCTATTCTTTGATAATTCTATTATTTCATTTATGCCGTTAACTCAATTTCTTGTTCCATCACTAGTCTGTTCCTGTTTCGTATCTATATTCACTTGAGCAACATGGTGCTGAAATACACAGCACAGTTAGCACATTTCTTTGATAGAAATAGAACAAATACACCTTAATGTAACGATGAGAAATAGTGATTAGAATCATCATTATTTAACGATGTTGCCTGGGTAGAATGATTGTCGTAGGTTTCCTTGTTAACTAGCCAGCAATGTGAGTCTTGCTAATTTCTTCTTTCCTAAAAGACGTGTAACATTAGCTAGCTAACAATAGCTATCTGACGTTCACTCCTCTCCTCCTCGCCTGGCACTAAAAATAAACGTCTTCAATGGGAGACACGTTTTGGTTTCGTTGCTATCGGCTCTTACAACCTGTCGCTGAAGTGACCACAAGTGAATCATCTCACAGCTAGCTAGCACGAAAGATTCTCTGCGGGCTAAGCTAATTGTTAGCCAGTTAGCTAGCTATTAATAAACCTGCTAGCTTGGCTATCAATACTGCTTAACAAGAACGTAATAATGTTTTATCCACCTGACTATCACTGCCCAGCGCCTCCGTCCACGTTGTCTGGGGTAACTAGTCAACCACACAACATCCGTCCGGTCGACATAACGGGAAAATCACGTTCGTAGACGTTGTTATTGTTGCTAAGTAAGAATATTGCAATGCTTTTTGCCTTGGACCCGTTTTACTCACGCTGCGACGTGTTCTCGCGATAGTTGGTGCGGCAGTCGGCTGGCTGCAACGTTGGGTGTTTCTCGACAATTTGAGAACCAGAGATGGATGATTAAAACTGAGCCAGTTCTGACACAACCAGAAATACTAGAACCGGTTCCAGTTCTGCACTGTTCAGTTATTTTTTGACAGACCAATATTACCATTCAGACATTCAGACAAAATGACGACTCAAATCTACTTTCCTTCATGTTGTTACATTTTTGGTCATTAAACTGATATAATTACAAATAAAAAAGACAGAACAGAACATGTTAAACATTTGTAATGTTTATGGAGAAAATGTCATTCTTCTGTTGCTCCAATGTATTGAGATTTTTTTCTGTGAAGCTGCACTGGAGAACAAATAGGTGATTCTTTTCGAAGTGACTCAGCCCAAGAAGGTGGAGATGAACACGCTGGTGTCCAGGTTGAGTGTGGCGTGCCACCAGCGGTCAGGGAAGTACAGAACCTATCGGACAGACATGATGGATGCTTACTGACAAAACAAATGCAAAGCAATTCAATCTGATGACAGGCAGTTTTGTTTTTTTTGCATGGCAACACAACGACACACATCTCTTTAATGTGGGACGTGAGTGAGGTCGCCATAACTGAAACTGACGGCGATGAGAAGTAATCATATCATTCCCTCATTACTCATGCAAGGCCAGCCGCTGAATGCCGGCCAGCTAACGAGGAACTGGAGGGACTTCAATGAGAGTCGCATTTTAAGCTTCACTGAGACGTGGCTGCAGGCAGACACTCCAGACCCCATCGCCCGCTTTCAGACGAACAGACAGGAATCAACTGCCGAACAGAGAGAAAAGAGGCGGCAGGCTGCTGCTTTTATTAACAACAGATGGCAGCAGCCTGGTCACATGCTCGTAAAAGAACATATCTGCAGCCCAGACACTTAATCAGCTGTGTGTGTGAGTGTGTATGTATGTGTTCACACATTCACAAAGTTGACTTTGTTAACAACAGATATCTGTAACTTTCATACACACATTAATATAATTACACAAATTCACTGCAGAAGAATTTGACCCAAATCCTCAAGTTATGTGGAATACTGTTTTATGTAGAGTTAACGTTCACTTCTGTGATCTTTGACCTCACCTTCACCTCTCCTTTCTTGTATTTACTTACGAATCTATAATATCTGAAATATCCTTTCTTTCAACCTATTTAGTTTATGCCTGTCAGTTTACTGCCTTCATTGCTGCTACATTTCATTCTAGAGTGCTATATATTATTATTATTTGTTTGTTTGTTTTTTTTCGCTCCCTCCCTTTGGTAATGAACAGTCTGTAAATCTATCCATCCATCTATTATACCTCTGACATACTTGGATGATGTGCACTACCATTCTTTTGGTATATTTAGCTTAGATGTGTACACTTCTATTCATATTTCAATCAAACACATCACGCTCATTTTATTTCTATTCTTTATAACTCCACATTTCACTTTTTACTGTTGTGTATATCTATTCATGATCGGATCGCAACTGCTGTGTGAAACGCATTTCCCTCCAGTGATTAATAAGGTACTGTATTTATGCTACATGTATGAGCCTGTCAGCTCAATTCTGTATGTTTATATGCATAAACTTGTGTTCCAGATTCCGGAATATCTCGATGTGTGCCTCTGTGGTCAAGTTAGATGCAACACCCGGACCTGTCTGTTACACCACTGGTGCTGCTGTGTTTTATTTCTTTCCACTTTTTCTTTGTTTCCTTCAAGCGATAGCAACTGGTGAGTCGATCTTATTGCCACACTAACTACATCAAGACCACCATCATTTTCCAGTCTTTTTTTTCCAGACCCCTTTAGGTCAGTCGTCTTTTTTCTGCAAACACAGAAGTGATGCTCAGAGAGCTGGGAATGACACGTGACTCACGTGGTCCATGTCGCCATGCAGTGCAGTTTCTGGAGGGTAACGTCAGACTACCCTGTACGTATGCCATTAGACATGACGCATAAGTGTAAATCACATTCTTCTCTGTTACCTCTCCAGGGTAAATGGTGCACTCCAGAGGAGCCTCATGCTCTGGCAGGTGGGGATAGATTTCAGTTACCCAGGACAAGGTGGTGCGGTTGGGGTGGTAATGTGGCTCCTTATCAGGTGGGTAGAGGAACCAGCGCTGTGTGATAAAAGACCAGCACACTGTGATCAGTCAGAGAACCTGAACCTGACCACACATGAGTACAGTTTTGCAGTAACTTGTCTCGTACCTTCCTCCCGTAGATGACTTCAGAGTAGCCAGGACCGTGCCAGTGAAAAGGAACTCCTGTTCCAGGGCCTAAAGACAAGACAGCAAATAATCACATTCCATTAAATAATGTAATAGCACAAGACACTCAGACGCTCTACAATTACGTCCAATCACAGAAGGCGAGTGTGGGTCTGACCAGACGCTGCCAGGACTTCAGGGTGTGATGGTTGTATTGTAGTCTATTGTCTATTGTTGTCTTGTAGTCAGAGACATTTAAAGAAATGTTAAACGGTCATCTCTCTGCGATTGGTTCGAATGGCGCTCACAGCTGAAACAAACGGCAGCTAGACCGCGCTCCTTCAGCTGGACTAAAGATGGCTGCTGCACCACAGCTGGGTTCAGAGACATATTGACCAATAAATCTTCTGTTCCAGAACATTGAGGGCAATGTTAATGACAACACATAAAAACCCTGAAAGTTAACATGAACTAACATCTATGTGAATCCCATTTACTGTGACACAAAGAGATGAGAGATTTTTTGGTGTGACTGTCGCAAACTTGGACCTGCAATGCCGAAGCTGTACGCTCCGCTGGTGTGTGGCAGCGTGAACGGCGGTGGCTTGTAGATGTCAAACAGAGTCTGCCACTCAGTGAAGTTGTTGTCTCCAAAGAAATACAACGTGTCTGTTGAGGAGAGAAACATTATGCTGGGCGACTATATTAATTGTTTCGTTAATATGGAATAAAAAATTCTTACACTCTAAGGTTAGCAATATATATATACTGTAACATATATCCGTGAACATTCAGGTTTGAGTGAAATTGTGTTGTTGCTGAACTGTGTTTGACGATGCTGTGAATATGATGTTACACCCCCCCAGTGGAATATCTGTAGCTTTTGTCTATTAGTCATAATTAGTGAGTCAATGCTATACAGAAACTTCCACTAACCTGATTTAAACCTTGTATGCAGGAAGTTAAATTACTACAAATAAATTATTATTATTTTAAATGTTTGATTATTGAATCATTTTCTAATACTTTTAAATCCTCAGATTTAAAAGCTATTTTTAATATTAATTGGAACATTTTATTTCAATTTCAAATATTTTGTCTTTTAATTTTTACTTAGAAGTGTCCAGTGTTGCCATTACACAGCCATACACTGAAGTAACCCACTATGCATGGAAGGGTTAATATGACAACATTAGCGATCCCACAGGAGTTTACAACTTCTTAATACTGAGTTCAAGAACTAAAACTATAAATCCTGAGCAGTAGATAAAACACTCCAAATGTGGAAACTACTGAGAAAAGAATTGTCAGACATTAGTGTGGTACTGACTTTCTTTTAACGATCATAAATAACTTTCCATTACCATGGACACACTTCGACACAGGTCGATGACGTTTCTACTCACCGCTGCCGAGTGCGTCTACAGACTGAGGCTTCAGTAAAAGGTCCACGTACTCTCTGAAAGGGACATCCACTGGAATAAGATGACTACAATCAGTCAACCAAGTAGAGACTTTCATATGATGGGTAACAGACCTGCATACCTTTCTTGTACGAGTACGTGTTCGCTGTGCTGAGTCGGACTTTCCGCTCACCGTATTCTTTTAGTAAACTGGACCTGGAGCAAGACGACCGGAATTTCTACAACAGAGGCAATATGTAGTTTAAATACAAGTGAATACACAGAAGTTTTTTATCGTCTGGATGTTTTGTCCACATGAACCAGCTTTATGGAGCAAATATGATTATTTATGAAATTGGGTCCCAGAATAAACAAACCTGAAGACACCACCATTGCGTTGAACTGTTTACAACGCAAACGGATCTTTCCTGAAGCAATGATGTCTATCCACCACTCCCTTACTCCACCCACAACAAGCAGGTCCAAGTGTTGTGTTCAGAGGCTGCTGAGCGTAATGTGTTTTTGGTGGTTTTCTTTGCAGCGTTAGATTGTCACTTATTTTTATTTGGTTAGGGGTTGCAGTTGTGCTCTGGTTCCCAGTTGTAAACGGGCGGACACCCTGGAGGAGTCGCCAACTCATCTCAGGGCCACATGAAAGACAGACAACCATTCACGCAGACACTTACACCTATGGACCAATTAACCTTAGCATGCTTATGGAGGGATGCTTTAGGGAGAACCCGGAAAGAAGAAACGCAGACATGGGCATGACACGGGTGTGGCCATGACATGGGCATGAATCGAACCCGGGACCTTGCTATGATCTTGCTATGAGGTTAACCACTGCACTTCCATGTCTCGTGGAGATTATTCCATGTTTATATAAAAAATCTTAAAAACAACTCTGGTTCCGTTTCCGCCTGGACACGTGACAAGGAATCAGTGATGACAGAAACAGAATTCTGAGTAATGTTTCTGCATTTCAAAATGCACACACCCAGTTCATATTTCATTTTATACCACAATCCTCATATTCAATCAGCACACTATCTACTTTCCAGTCTGTAGTCTTTAGGTTCATATGAGTGTATATACAATGCCATCATATTTGAGAGCAAATTATTTGCAGACTTACCGTGTTATCAGTCAGACCTTTGAGGATGACAGGTGAGGAGTATGCATATCTGGAAGGACATTCACTGATGTCATCAGTAAGCTCTATAAGTCAGTTATAACCTGTCAAAGACATATTCTTAAAAAGTCATGCTCGCATATAACCTGTTAAAGATACTACATCCATAAGGATACTGTGATTAATAGATTTATTGATTGACTGATTCTTACCTATTGATGAATTCATGATAAGAGATTGAAGAGCTGTCCAACACATCGATGTTACAAGGACCCTCATCATGTAAACTGACATCTGAGGTTAAAGACCTGAACAGAGAAACACACTGAGATTAAACAGATTTTATAGGCTTTGACTAGGTTTATTTTATCTGCGTATAACTGTTGATGCATGTTATGATTAAAATGTGTAATAATTGTTGTTGTTCGTAAATCACGGGACTGAATAAATTAACCGCATCATTGGTGACCCGTCATTACAGAAACTTTAATACAATCCATTGTGTTTACTGCTGTGGACAAGTGAACGCGTCGACACACACTGTAAATTGTGAGAAATTCTAAATGGAGTTTGGTGTCACGACTTTTTTTAAACAAGTATCATAATTTATGATAAATTAAAATCACGACATCCCAGTGGCAGCTATAATACCTTCAATGGGAACAAATATGTGGCCTGACTCACCAGCCGCCGTCAGCTGACAGCTGCTCCGCCCGCAGAACGAAGAGCAAACATACAATAACACACCGACAGCAAGTGGAGAGAACGGCGATGGTGTTTTCCATTCAAAACCGCGTTAAGGAAAGCTGCAGTTTATGTCGGAGCTGACTGAGAGTTTTGCCCACTTGTTTGTGTCATAATACAAACTGCTTCCCACTCGCTTCCGGGTCGGGAACCAATCAGAAACAACCACGTGATTACCGCAGTTCGCGCCGCGTCCAGTCTTCCGTGTTTTCCCCCACAACGTTTATCTTAAGTTAAAGGTTAAATTTGTATTATTCATTCATTCATTCATTCATTTTATTAAAAGCTATATTAAAAATAGATATATACTCGCACAGTGCGTTTAGAGGGGCACAGAATGAAAGTGTAGCTTTTCCTGAAAAAAATTATATGTAGTGTGAATTGATATTTTATATTTTTTGACGGGTTCGACCATAGACCATAGATGTGGAGAAGGGAGATGACTCAAGGCGGAGCCTCAGCGTCGGTCACCGGCGGCCATCTTGCCACGGGGTCGTGTTGTGGTCCGCTGTATGGTGGCTATTGTAAGGTCAGTGACCTGCTCAATCAAAAATACTCTTGACTTGCTTCGTGACAGATTTACAAACGGTTTGGTTTATTACAAACGTTATTAACGATGCTATGATTCAGGATAATAGGACATGTTGAAACTGCAGCATGTCTTTTTGAAAACACGACTTAATTGTGCAACTCCTTTTTCGTCTGTAAAAACGTGTCTGAATGCTTGCTGCATGTTGTCATCAGCTACTTTCCTTCCATAAATTACACACTCGGCCGAGGCCTGACCATTCATTCATTCATCCATCATTCTTCCGTTTATTAAATAAAACTAAAATCAAATAAAATTTAAAATTACTCAAAAGGTTGAAGTTGGAATCACCAAACACAATATTTTTTGGATCTGATTGTGAGATTACAGTCATCTCTCTATGTATCTGATCTCTATATATTTTTAGACTAAAACATTTCTTAAACCATTTTGTTATATTGTTCATTTTAAGTTGCTGCCTTCTGTGTTTTGTCCATTAAAAGCTCAATTAAAAGTCGAACAAACATATTCTAACATATTTAAAATGTAACGTAACCACAGTCAGAGTCCAACACTTCATCATTCGTTGAGGAAATGTACATCTGCCAAATGATGAATTAATGGACAACACTGAATAAAACTATTGCACTAATGTATTTACACTTTTTTCTGCTCTGACTTGGGCTCTTTTCTTCTCAGATCCTTCAATGTTTGCAGCAGAATGTGGGAGATCTTCTACCAGTCTGTGGTGTCCAGTGGCATCCACTTTGCAGCTGTCTGCTGGGGGAACAGCATCACTGCCAGGGTATGCTAAATCCTGACTCTGCGCATGCGCTGTAACACAACGCTGCGTATTTAGGTCACGCACATAAATTTCTGCTTTCCTCAATTTCATTTTGCATGTTTGTCAAATCATCACGCAAATCAGAGACAATCCTAAGCAGGCAGGATGAAAAGAATTAATGATATCAGGCTAGTGATAAGTGGCTGTTATAGATATGCCTCTTATTGACAATGGATAGCAGAGATAATGTTAAATACCGTTTTAAAATGTATTGATTAGTTGACACTAGACAGACTGATCGCTTGACACAGTTGGCATGAGAGTAAAATTTAATCAAATTGAATTTAAGTTTTTCAGAAATAATATTAGTCTTCTACATTCATTTCCTGAAAAAAAATCAACTCTGAAAATAATGACTCCAACGATCAAAGAAAAAACTGATTTGTTTAAAATCAAACAACACAAATGTCACAAATACTCACATATCACAGAAAAAAGTGAGTGTAAACCAGCAGGTGCTAATATTGAGTCTTCTTCTTCTTCTCCTTTCGGCTTTGTCCCTCTTCAGGGGTTGCCACAGCGAATCATTGATTTCCATCTTTCGCTGTGGTGTATTGAGTGTAATAAAAATATTGAGTGACAACTGATAATTCATATGACTGAAATTAATGAACAGTTTCACAATGTTCATTAATTCGCTGCTCATTAACACACATTAGTATTAAATTCATCACAGAATGCAGACTATATATAAAATACAAGTGCAAAGATCTGTCTACCCACAGAAACGCAGATGTAACAAAAGTACAAAATCAGTACTTCTAATCAATTCACCAATAAAAAATAAACAATGGACAAAACAATTAGTCATATTATTTCCCTGATCTGTTGTATTAATTTATTTAAAAAAATGAAAGTTAAGTCTAAGTTGTCATAAAAATAAGATGTGATTGTAATCTTTCATTTCAACTTCATGTATCACCTTTTTAATAGCCCATCATTTCAATTGTACCAAGTGACCTTATTTGATACAAAGCATATGATTTCATGAAGGACAACAAACTATCAGAATGAGGTCAGCTGGCAATGAAAACATCTCATGAGAGTATAGCGAAAGACAAGAAGGCAGGGAGGATGGACAGCAGCAGAGGAGCAGAGAGGGAGGTGAAGTGAGAGGATCCAGGTGCAGAGGAGCCAAAGGAGATGAAACCCGGCTCGTTGGTGCGGATGTGGCTTTTGATCCACGACTCGTACTGGGACACTCTGGCATAGACTCCTGGAGTGTTGGGCTCAGCACATCCTCTCCCAAAACTCACCACTCCAGTTTGAATCCACACCGTACCGTTTTTTGTCACCATTGGACCTCCAGAATCCCCCTGCAGGGAGGAGTACGTGAGTCAACACCAGCACCATTACTGAGAAAAGGTCCTCATGATGTTCCTATTTACCGTGTATGTATGTATTCTCTTGTGTATATATTCTCTTGTGTATATTGTGTATTGTATGTTAACTTACAGTTTCTGTACATATTGCACATTTACAATCTATCTTTATTCTATTGTTTTTGACTTTGCTGCTGTAAGGCAGTGATGAAAATGATATTTGCTCTCCTAGAATAATATTTCTAATAATTATAACATTACATGTATATGCCCTTGTAAATGATATAAATATCTTTTTTGTATCTTCTTGTATTTTGTCTTATTTTTCTGTGTGTTGTCTTATTATTGGTATTTTATCTCATATTTTTGTATTTGATCTTATTGTCTGTATTTACCCCATTCCTAACCATTCTACCTCTATTATGTTCAAAGAAAATCACACACAATATCTTTGTACTGTGTATAATCACTATAAAGAATTCCAGTTCTCTGAGGAAGCAGACAAATTCAACCAAAACTATGATGATTTTTTAAAATTCACTTTGACCGCATGATGGTGCTAGAGAGAACATCAGTGAGAACATCAGTGGTTGTTGTGTTACAAGCTGACTGAGCAGGTTTGTTCACCTGGCATGAGTCCTTTCCTCCCTCTGTTAGTCCGGCACAAATCATGTTGCTTGTGATCCCCGAGTAGGATGCACTGCACTGGCTATTTGACACCACAGGGATGTTAACTTCCTGCAGCTGCTGGGGGAAGGCAAGAGGAACTGACAGAGAAAAGGAATATAAATATTCACTCGAAAATTCTGTTTTTTAGATCCAAATATAACTGTGATTGATAAAACTGGTTGAAATGAACCAGATATAAAACACAGAAGCAGAGGAAGTTAGCTGAAAAGGAAAACAAGCTGGATTCATTCATTCATTCATTCTCACCCCCGCTGCCAATGTCCCCCCATCCCGTGATCCAGCAGGAGGTTCCGGCGTCAAAGACGCTGCCCTGCGTTGGCAAACACACCGGTCTGATGTATGAGGTGAACTCGACAGCCGAGGACAGCTGCAACAAGGCTATGTCGTTGTCGATGGTTTCTGAGTCGTAGTCCTCGTGTCTGATGACCTGGGACACCGACCGAGACTCCTCATTTGAATTCACGCCCTGCTGGGTTTCACGTCCGAGATAAACCACCAAACCAGATGTGCTTGTGCTGAGAAAGACAGGACACAAATACAGTGTGGAGGAGAGAAGAAAAACAAAACATGATGTTAAAGGTATTTGACGATAGCTGACTGTCAGTGATGAGTGTTGTATTGATGACGCCAATCACATTCCATTTCAATAAATACCAGAGCAAAGGGTGGAACATCAAATTTCACTGGTTATTTTGTTGTTTTTTGTTGTTGGTTTTCTGCTTTCTATTTTTTTCTATATGTTCTGTTATTCTGTTATTTTGTCTTGTTTTAAAATATGAGAAGACCCCAGGAAGAATAGCTTGCTGCAGCTAATGGGGATCCTTTTACACTCACTAAACTTAATATGTTGGATTTGGATTAAATTAGTCTAAATAGCACCTGTCTCAGTCATGTGACAGTCACCTGGGAAAGCAGTGAGCAGCAGTCAGGACCCACTGGTTGTTGATCAGTGATCCTCCACAGAAATGGCTGCCATCACTGTGCAGACTGGCCTGCCAGGGCCAGGTCCCTGCTGCGGCGGCCTCGCCGCCAACAATCTTTGTGTTCAGTGGAGCTGTGCCACATGCTGACAGAAGCCGCCACAAAAGAAGATTAGCATTGATATGACCAACTCTCAAGAGTTAGCGCTCATATTTTCCATTTCTTTGTATGCACAACGTCAATAAAGTTATTCTGATACAAGAATACAAGAAAGAGTTAGCACACATATAACCAACACACAGCAAAAGTTAGCAATTATACAGCCTGAACAGAGGAGTTAGAGTTTATAGAGCCAACACACTGGACATTTAGCAATGGCATACTGTAGATAAAGCAGTTAGCATTTAAAATAGGGGAAGCACAGGACTTTTACCAGTAGCTATGGCAGAACAGTTAGCACTTGTATAGCAGTCATAGCTTGATGCAGTGTTGCTAACTCCACAGTACGGTAAGGAAAAGCGCAATAGGCTGTAATAAAAGTCACTAGAAGTCGGTTGTTTTTAGGAGAGAAGAATAACATTGACAGGAGACAAAGTAAAAAATACTCCAGAAATATGTTTAGAACTACAAATGAACATGTCTTTTTTGAGTCTTGTTTTTGTTGTACATCCTCTGTAAACTAGCAGTGGGATCAGCAGCAGTTCATTTTTCAGAGAGGATGTGGGATGGTAAGGGGTGGTGGGCTCTCCTCTGTGCTCTGGATGCAGTAGCAGGGATTGATGTGCAGAGCTGACCTCCTGTGAGTGCTTTGAGACAGGGGAGGAGCTCAAGGCAGCACCAGCAGCCGGAGGACAGGAGCTGCAGAATACTGTAATACCTGCTTTCCCAAAACATCCAAAAGTCTCCAGTAACACAAAAAGTCACTGCTTTGTCGGCTAAACACCTTTTTGAAAGAGAGTGGATGGAGCGGTCTGAAAAAGTCACTAAACTGGCACACTGGCTTGATGTATCATCAGCTTGCACACATATACGGTATAGACGTATGTACATACACACAGGTAGGGTTACATGTTAATTCTATTATACACACACACGCACACACAGATTAACCCATCCTATCCAATGAACCATCTCCTGTTTTTCTGTCAAGTCCATAGTCAAGTTTCTCACACTTGTTAATATTTCAAATACTGAACATCGCCTATTCAATTCAGTCATCACATGTTGAATCTCTATTAAATCATGTTTGTTTATTTGATGTGGAAGAGTGTAGAATAAAGGTGTTTTGGGACAGCAAAGGTCACCCACACAGACCATAAACCAAGGGGAAACATGGATGAGGTATAAAGTGGCACAGTCATCACAACCTTTTTTACAAGTTGTGTGACATATAAACCTAGGTGAGACCAGTTTTCCTATTTTCATGGCAAAAGCTGTATGAGTTTAATAAAAGTATGAACACCAAACTCACAATCCAGCTGTCCATCACTTCCTGTGGGAGAGACAACAAATGGGGTTCAGTACAGGTTGAATCAGTTGAGTCAAGTTTGTTTAATTCTGAAACATTTCAGGGGCAAATCAATCTTCCTCAATTTCTTCTAATAATAACTTCTAACAGCCTTCTATGAACAGACTATAGGGTATTATAAATATAAAGGTGCGAATTTGGGTGTGTTTTGTTTTTTTTATGTGGAGGTTACTGCTCAGTAAATCCAAGTTGCTGGAATAGAACCAAACCAACAATCGCAAACGCACCACCAGCCATCAGTGAAACATCATAGGTTGTTCATCTGCAAAGTCACGCTGATTGATGACAACACATATTTCCTACATGAGACAGTGACAGATAACTCAGTCTTTGATTCTTTGATGTCGCTCTGCTGTGATAAAGTTGTTTTTGCAAACGTACCAATGACACTCCTGGACTTCAACATTCCTGTTTAGTTACATTTTTGTTACCACCTGAAGACGTTTCTGGGAAAGTCAGGCACCGGTTTACTCTGAACACTTCCTCCAAGTTACATACCAATTACGACGAAAAATTGCCTTTAAAACATCATGGAACTTTTGGAGAACGGTTACTGATTGTTTCCAAGTAGCCTGGGCAACCTGAGTTGTTCAGTCTGATATCATCAACAACAATGAATCAATGAATATCAACATTTGAATTGAGGGATTGGTGGTTCTCTGGTAAAAACATTCAGCAAAAGCGTTATTTTACTGTACATTATAGTCAGCAACTGTACAAAACGGTGTGTCAACTTTACTCTTCAATTCTGACCTTCAACTACACATTTTTCTTCTTCTTATTCCCATGAGTTTTCTTTTGTAAAATAACAAACACATGCGCGAATGTCTGAATGACCTCTTCCATAGCAGCACTCTCCTTTTTGTAATCAAATAACCTCTTATTGGACTTACACCTACATGACTGTATCCACTGTGAACATGGAGGATGTATTACTGCATAAAAATATATTTTGGACTGTGTTGGACTGACCTGAGCTGAATGAATTTCAGGGTTCAGTAGTACCCTGTAACAATTCCTGACAAAACCCTAAAGCGTTAAAACCTTCAGTGATAATTCAGTCAACAAAGACAAATAGGACTACACAAAGTGAAAAGACATATTTAATCTGAAACTTGTGGATTTCCTTTCATTAAATGAGTCAGAGCTCACCGGTAAGTGTGAGGACCAGCCACAGGAAAACAGACAGAGCGAAAGCCATGATAGGATTCCTCCAAATGATCTCAAATGAAACTCAGACAGGAAGCCTATAACCTGTCCTACTGTCAGGTGATTTGTCCTGATGTCACACTAGCAACACCTCACACTGCTCATACGCTCTACCGCATTTCAGGAGGACGTACCTGCTTAACCACATGGAC
Organism: Aeoliscus strigatus; assembly: GCA_901007665.1. NCBI lineage: Eukaryota > Metazoa > Chordata > Actinopteri > Syngnathiformes > Centriscidae > Aeoliscus > Aeoliscus strigatus. Next base: position 20,148 of record CAAKHB010004614.1, read on the forward strand.
TGCTCAGCTGCAAGCCTTTGTTTTAAAATACGTGTTAAGGTTTAGAAGACCTCTATATTTTCAGGTCATTGATTTAATATATGTTAATATATATTCTTTTGACAACATTAATGAAATTCTGCATGGAAATAATATGTAAATATCTTTAATGTTGGAGCAAACCCAGCAGGCTGCCACAGAGCAAGAGAAATGCAGCCAAACAGGTTTATGGTGAGACAGGAAGGAAGACCTGTGCGGTCGATAAATGATAAATGAAAAAAAACAAAAAAAACAATTAGATGACTACTTACTGACCTACTTTTTTACACCTTTTGTACACCTAAACAGTATTTGTATAATTTAAAGTAAAGCTCTACTCTTGTCATTGTAGTATTACACTCTCTCTCTCTAGAGAGAGATACCTAAATAGAGAGAGAGAACGATAGAGAGATGAGCATACATAATGGATAATGCCATAGTTAAACACAGAGGAATCGTTATTTTTTAGGAAACAAAAGCACCTGAAATCCCTAATTCCCTAGTTCATCAAAAGAAAAGTAATAAAAGTAAAATACTGAAGTGTCACATATCACAACCTTATTGTGAGAGAGGGTTTCATGTTAATAGCGCCATCTGGTGGTTGTATAGACAAACACACTGTGGCAGGCAGCAATTTAATATACAATAATTAATACTTACATACATGGTTACGTATATGGTTACGTCCAAGGTCGTGCCTCACGATGACGTCATTTCCATGTGGGAAAAAAGGGTTTGTGTGGGTTCCATAGTGCTTATATGTATGTTCATTCTGCCCGTCTGCTACAGACGAGCCATTCGGACACTACAGTTGACAGAATGCATGAAAAAAGGAAACACGTATATTGAAAAAAACGAAATTATAGATTTTTTTCCCAAGTTGTCTATTTTTTCAGTCCATGTAATGTCTTGAAATCAAGTTACATTTTCATTCTTATTCCGAGTTTTTTGTTTGTTTGCCCAAATAAACATCGTTCCTTGTCAATGTTCTTGAGATCCATTTTTCTTGAACAGACTTTACTGTTATACTGAAAACAAAAGAAAGACGACAAACACCAGAAGGTTCTCGTAGCTTCCCGGTCCGTCCGGTACGTCCGGTCCACGTAAAACCCTGACGCAGCACGTGACGTCATCGCGCCAAGACGCCTTTGCTGAGCTCTGATTGGTTCAGCGACTCACAGAAAGGCCACGAAAGATCGAGAATGTACCGGGAAGGAAAAGGTTTATGGATAAAAGAGCCCGAGAATTCCCTGTCATTCAAACTCATCAACTCGACTAGCGGGGAAGGAAACGGGCAACAGACCAGAAACGAACGGCCGGAAATACCGGTCCTCTGTCTGAGTAAGTGCCACTTAACCACTTTTTTAACCTGATATTTTGACAGGTAAATTTATGACGTTCGTGATGGTGCGACATTGTTTATTGTTATCGGACATGTAAGATATTAACAAACCTGATATATAGATAACAACGAATCGAGTAAGTCCGTTTGTTGAATTCAGTGAAGTAGTCTGTATTATTGTTTTTTATAGGATGTCTTTGTTGTTTGTCTCTTTAAAATCCTGACTTAATTTGAAATAGTTGTATTTTAATGCGTTTTTTTGTGTTTTGGGTAAGTCTGTATGGTTTTGTCTGCAACTGTGACTTTGTCTGTCTAGGTTGGTAGGTCTTCCTTGAAAGAGGCAATAATAATGATGATAATGATGATGATGATGATGATGATAATGATTAAGTTTATAAATAGGTCAACAGTCGATTATGTCCAATAAAACAGTTTTGCACCAGTATCAAGCAGAATGTATTGTTGAGCAGCTGCCACATTACACATTGAGCACAGTGCACTGTCTGCATCAGTGGAAAACTTGTTGGTGTATCTACATACCCATCAATGCAAAATATGTGTGACTTTTAGAACAGAACACGCCGCAGGCACATTCTTTACATTAATATGGGTGCCTCCTGAAGCTGTCATCTCCAGCTTGCCTCGAGTGGATTGAAGACTTCGTTCTTCTTGCTGATGTTCTTTGCCTGTCAGAGCATGTTAGTATAAAACAGACGACCACACTCAGGACAGTGAAAGGAGGAGAAAATTCATAATGTTTTTTCCCATTCAGATGACTATAAATGTCATTGAAGTATGTATTATTTAAAATACATCAGGATTTTAGACATTTGTTCACATTTGAACCTCTGATCTGGGTGATGTCTATTGTTCCTGTAACAATGATGGAATGTGTCTCTCAAGCTTCAGCAGACATTGCTACCAAATCCCCCCACACCTGAACGTTCCAAGCCTCCTAACCCTCCCCAACCTGTCCTCCTCTTCCTATTAAGTGACTTCACTTAAACTTGTACCGTCAACTAAAATTCAATTGTGGCAGGCTCTGAGACCTGTGACAGAAGTAATGCAATTTGCTAAATTACATAATAATTCATACACCATTAATCTCCATGAGAAATTAAAATAAAGAGCGCAAACTACCACAAATTCAATGTAAAAAGCCAACAACTTCTTTCCATGTGAATGGATCTGCTCCAACATGTACTAGGTTCTTCAATGATCAGAGCATCCAAGTCATTTAAGGGCAATCCTACAATCCTGGAAGTATTTTAGTTTCTTATTGATTCGTTATGTTAATATTTATTCAAGTTTCATTATATTGGTTGTTAAACAGATGTACAGTTTAATAAAAGTCACTAGTCACTACCCATATGGTATCATCTCTTTTAATACTTGTTTTTGCATTTTCAGGACACAAACTTCAAAAGCAGAAATGTCGTCAGCGAAGCGAACAGCGATAGGCATTGACCTGGGCACCACCTACTCCTGTGTGGGGGTTTTCCAGCATGGAAAGGTAGAAATCATTGCCAATGACCAGGGCAACAGGACCACTCCCAGTTACGTCGCATTCACTGACACGGAGAGGCTCATTGGTGATGCAGCTAAGAACCAGGTGGCGATGAATCCCAGCAACACTGTGTTTGATGCCAAGCGACTGATTGGAAGAAAGTTTGATGACCCAGTGGTGCAGTCAGATATGAAACTCTGGCCCTTTAACGTGATTGGAGATGGAGGAAAGCCCCGTATTAAAGTGGAGTACAAGGGAGAGGAGAAAGTGTTCTATCCTGAGGAGATTTCCTCCATGGTCCTGGTGAAGATGAAGGAGATTGCTGAGAGCTACCTCGGCTGCACAGTATCTAATGCAGTTGTCACAGTCCCAGCGTACTTCAACGACTCGCAGCGCCAGGCGACTAAAGACGCCGGAGTCATTGCAGGACTCAACATCCTGAGGATCATCAATGAGCCGACGGCAGCAGCCATCGCATATGGAATGGACAAAGGTACCTCAAAGGAACGTAATGTTCTGATTTTTGACCTGGGCGGAGGCACCTTCGATGTGTCCATCCTGGCTATTGAGGATGGTATCTTTGAGGTGAAATCCACAGCTGGAGACACTCACCTAGGCGGAGAAGATTTTGACAACCGGCTGGTCAAGCATTTTGTGGCAGAGTTCAAGAAGAAACATAAGAAGGACATAGGTGACAACAAAAGAGCTTTGAGGAGGTTGCGCACAGCTTGTGAGAGGGCCAAGAGAACCCTGTCATCCAGTAGTCAGGCCAGCATCGAGATTGATTCGCTGTTTGAGGGAATTGACTTCTACACGTCCATCACCAGGGCTCGCTTTGAGGACATGTGTGCTGACCTGTTCAAGGACACGTTACTGCCTGTGGAGAAAGCCCTGAAGGATGCTAAGATGGACAAGGGGCAGATCCATGACATTGTCCTGGTTGGAGGCTCCACCCGAATCCCCAAGATCCAGAAACTCTTGCAAGAATTCTTCAATGGCAAAGAGCTGAACAAAAGCATCAACCCGGATGAGGCGGTGGCTTATGGTGCTGCAGTCCAAGCAGCCATTCTTTCAGGAGATACCTCCAGCAACGTTCAGGATCTGTTGCTGCTGGATGTGGCGCCTCTGTCCCTCGGTATTGAGACAGCTGGAGGAGTCATGACACCCCTGATTAAACGTAATAGCACCATCCCCACAAAGCAAAACCAGGTGTTTACCACCTACTCTGACAACCAGCCTGGGGTCCTCATCCAGGTCTATGAAGGAGAACGAGCCATGACAAAGGACAACAACCTGCTGGGCAAGTTTGAGCTGACAGGAATCCCACCGGCTCCACGCGGTGTCCCACAGATTGAGGTGATCTTTGACATCGACGCCAACGGCATCTTGAATGTATCTGCGGTGGACAAAAGCACCGGCAAAGAGAACAAGATCACCATCACCAATGACAAGGGCCGGCTGAGCAAAGAAGAGATCGACAGGATGGTGCAGGAAGCTGACAAATACAGAGCAGAAGATGAACTTCAGAGGGAGAACATTGCTGCCAAGAACTCGCTGGAATCCTACGCTTTCAACATGAAGACCAGCATGCAGGACGACAAACTGAAGGGCAAGATCAGCGAGGAGGAAATGAAGATGGTGATTGACAAGTGTGATGAGACCATTCGCTGGCTGGAGAACAACCAGCTGGCCACTAAAGATGAGTACCAGGAAAAGCAGAAAGAGATGGAGAAAGTGTGTCAGCCCATCATCACCAAGTTGTATCAAGGAGGAATGCCTACAGGCGGCCCTGGCCAACCATCTGCAGCCAGCTCCACGGGGCCAACCATTGAAGAAGTCGACTAAATCCCACAATGTGCCGTCCTCACTGTTAATGATGTATGACTGTACGAGTTAAAACAACACGTAAAACCCTCAATGTTTCACTTGTTGTTAAATATGTTGAGGTTGTTTGTTCTTATGGTTCAGCAACATATTATTAAGTTTTTAAGTTCAGGGATCAAAAATGTTAAGTCCTTTTCAGAGGACATTTTACAAAATATAACAATATTTTTCTGTGTGTCAATAAACAGCATTGCAATGCATAGTCATTCCACTGTACAAAGACATTTTCTGTAAACAGAGACTTTGAATAAAGACCTATTGAATTCGAATGACTGACTCCCCTGTCTCTTGCTACTTCAAATCTTAATAACATCTGAATAAAATTGCGGCGTTATAGAAAAAAGGTCCACACAGACATTGGAACCAGACATGATACAGGATTTAACAACAGTCTTATCGACATATACCACCTCTAGAATAAAAATAAAAGACACATGTATTAAACTGAATATCAAGATATAACGAAAAATACAATATCTGTTGCAGAATACCATAATATATGATTAAGCAAACATATTACCAGGTAAAAAAAGGACAAGCAGTAATAATAGTAAAAGAGTAATTCTCAAGAACTTTGATAATTGAAAATATAGGCGTACTGAATCACTAAGATAATGTAATTAAAATAACAATTGGAAAAAGTCTTTGTTTTAGGTTTTAAATATAACTCATGATTTACTTTAAGTCCATTCTATTTTTGAGTGTCGGGCCTCAACATGAATATAGCTACATGGTATGAAGTAAAATTATCATTTGGTCAAACCTCGGAGCCTTTGCACTGGATTATTATTGTTATCTAGGTCGGTGTATATATTCAACCTTATATTTCTAAACCAGAAAGCACACCGGATAAACAACAAATCTCTTTCCGGTCAACGCTTGAGTCCCGCCCCATCGCTCTGTGCCATCTTGAACAAAAACGGTGGAAGAAACAAGGCCAAGTTGAGGATGGTTCGCAGATTTTTGTAGTCGTATTTAGGAGTCAATTTCCGGAAGGTTCGGTGGAACTAGACATTATGCTGGAGAGTGAGACGCTGCTTCGAATCACCAACCACACCCCGGAGAACCGCTAAGTGTTAGCTTGTGAGGTACCAGAGCTAAGCTAGCCAATTAGCCGATGCTAGTAGGCGAGTTCGGGAGTAGATTGGCGAATTTAAACTCTCCTTTTGACTCAGCTGGAAGAGCTGTTGTGAGCGGAGGGCTTTCGTCCAACTATCAGTTGCTGTGAAACCAAGAGGATCACCGGCGGAAATGGGCCAAACGTCGTGTTGATCATCTGCCGCTATGTGGACTGAAGCGCACTAGCTCGGTTGCTAACGGTTGTTTTTCGTTCCCAAGCGGAACCACAGAAATCCGCGGTAAGTGAGAAGGAGCCTTATCCCAGGGGTTCTCTAACGGAGGTCCGGGACGTTCCTCCTGTTTTCAAACTTCCAGCGAAATTGGATTTATGAGATGTAATTGTCAACCGCTACTGCTAAATTAGTCAAAGCTGACGAACATGCATATGTCCGTCTACCCAGTTAGCCGAGTTAAATTTGGTCATACGTCGAACATCAATTTTACTAAATAACATGAAAGTGTGGCTTGTACATATTCAGTCCCTGATAGGCCGGGTTCGAGTCGACATCCTTATGTAGCTTTATCTTTGTCTGCTTCACAGCCTGTGCGAACAGAAAGGAGCTGTGAATAGAGATGCTAACACATCACATACTGTAGCATTCACAAGCGGTATCAAACTGCTGAAGCTCAGTGTGGTTGAAAACAAGATATAGCTCTCAAATACGAAGTTGAACACTTTTTTTCCCCCGAGGAGTGAATTTTTAAATTGGTAATCGTGTTTTTAAATTACGTGAAAGTGTGAAAGGTGAAAGTTCCTGAAAATGAATTTGGATGATCAAACTGGACTGAACACAAACAGAAACGTCTTTTGTAGGCTGCAGATATGTTCCTTGTAATCTGTCATGTGATGGCACAGAGCCATTGGACACTTGAAAGAGGAATTATGTGGAGGGGAAAAAAGAAACTCTCTGCCACCATCACAGTTACATACTTTGCAGGCTAAATTAAGATGCTCCACTTCTTCTGCCCCGTCATACAGACAAATGTGTGTCTGTCTTTCACACAGCCGTTTTCCCCCCAACTGTATGTCTAAACCGAGGATCATAATGTAGAACTTGTCTGACAGTGTTTTTTGGAGCAGCATTGGATGAGATTGATTTGTGCTTTGTAAGGAATAAGCGTGTTGTGGAGCATCAAACAGCCCCAGAGGCTGCTGTGTTTTCATGCATTCACTGAATCTCAGAGGCCTGCTGATGCTGCTGCCGTCTCCTCAGGGTTGCAGCTGACACTTGAGGATGAGCATCAACCTTAACCCATTACACAACTAGGAGGGCAACTCAGAGCGCTGGCTGCTTTGATGGTTATATGTGCAGAATGTGAAAGCATTTCTGGACATTGTTTTATTCCACATTAAAATGAGAAGCAGAATGTGAATCTTCATCCAACTCATGAATTATGTGCAACACCATTGGGTCAAAAGCATCACATCGTTAGCCTAAGTTGCCTAACGACATCATGCTTGTATTGTGACCATAATAACATCATGTTACTTAGATGTTTCAGCACTACAAGTACTTTGCCTCCTATAGAGATGCTTTATTTAGCTTTTACATATTGTTCATCACATGTTTACATATAGTTTTAATGCATATCTGTTGGTCAGTTTTTTTCTGTGACATTTTTTCTTATCGCTACGACTTAGGGCTTCATCCCAACTGTGGGTCAGTGAAGGATTATCTTTTTAACATCTTTTGTGCAGTTATCCCCCTTAATATGTTTAGAGCCATTAGATCTCTTTTTTGAATTCCTGCACATTCATAGATATGATCACTGTGTCTGGTGTTTGGAAACTTCCCAGGAAATTGAAGAAAATGTGTTCAATATTTAAAATCCATCCTCCCATCAACTCCCTTTAAAACCAGTGTGTTTTTCCCCCTGTCTCATAATCCTGCTGACAATCGGCAGTGAAAGGGTATCTCATTTGGCGGAGGCTGCTGACGTCGGGCCACATGCTTGCAAACAGCCTGAGACGACACACAACCTGCTGATTTAGTCACATGAATGGAAGCTCATCGTTGTATTTTCATACTTTCAGTAGTGGTTATCTCAGTTTTAGTTGAACTGTGACAGTGAAGGCTGTCATGAGTGGGGTCATGGATTTCTGTCAATGAGACAACGCATTCTGCAGTATTTCTTTTGAAGTCCAACATTTGGACTGAGACTGCTGAGATTGCTTCTCTGATGTGCTTGCATCTGGAATTTTGCATCACTGGTGTTGCTGTCAATTGTATTACACTTTGTGTACACGTGGCTTTCTTTGGAGTCTGTGGGACACTAGATTCTTCCTGTAATGAGACGTTTAGCTGCAAATGAGTCGACTGAAAAGAATCACTCACTGAAAAACAAAACTGTCTGTTTCTGAACATTAAGAGATAAACATTCACTTGTATTCATGAACTGAAGGTGAGCCCTGTGCTATCTTCATCTTCTGTGGGAGGGGGGTCTAGGACATAGGTCATATTGCGATATATTTAGGCGGAATATATATCTGTCTCTGAATATATATTGCAAAGTGAGAGCAACTGTTCAGTCAATGTCAAAGACAAATATGTCACAAGTAGTTTTATTTGAAACCAGCTACAGTCAACAGTTGCAGAATCAAACAGGTTTTTCACCTGGTTCATGAATGAATGGTCAGCTGTTCAAACAAGAAAATGTAACCATAATTACTGTAAGTGGAGCTTGACTGTTGAACATCAACCGTGGGTTTGGGGATGTGAGTCATAACCTTCATGCTCTTGCCCCAGAATCAGCTGACACTGACCGAAGACTTAACAGCAGCTTCAGTTTTTCACGTCTTTTCATGAATGTAGCTCTATCTGTCATCAATATGTGGGTTAATGACAGAGAATTAATTTGAGTGACAAGAGCTGCTTCTTTTGTAAGTTTCACTGGAAAATATGTGTGATGCGTCTCAGCCCAAACCGTATGGACGTGTATTGCATTCACTTGTACTTCTATTGAGTATTTTTTTCTGTTTTTGTGGTCATTTTTTTCCTGTAGGACGAGGCGAGACAGTTGAAATTTTCGTGTGAACATGGTTCCTGGCACCGCTATATTACTGAGAGATAGGAGTATCTCCCTGTGTCTCAAATCCAAAACAAAGAAAAACTGGATTGAACTAAACAAGCGGGTCATGTTATTGAGCTCTTATGAAAAGACTGATGTTGCTCTTAACCATTACCATGAAAAAAAAGTCAAGTGAATAAAGTATTTTTCTGTAAAACCGAACAGTCAGTATTTGAGGTGAAAGCAAGCTGCCATCTTGTCTCGTTTTCCACAGGCTTTTATCCTTCATTGCATGCTGTTTCTGCCTCACACGGTGACATAACCTCATTTCACCTTTCACTGTTCGTCCTACAAATCTGTCATTTGGTCAGTCTCTCCTGTACATCACGTGAGATCGTTTTCATATCAACCACCAGCAGCCAGAAGTGAAATTCCTGGAATATTCTGGGATTGTTTTTTTTAGATTCAAAATATCATGCAAGCTGATTTGGTACACATGGGGGAATTTTGAAAATGGGTCATTATACAAGAGTGCAAGAACACATTTTCCAGTATGTTAAACACATTCATGTAGTGTTGAAGTGGATCTCACACACTTATCTCATCCTTCGGATACACAGTGGTTGCACGGTCCCTCAGCCAAATATGAAGCTGAATGCAGAACACAGGTGTGGAACCTGATGATGATGATGTGCAGATAATACTGATACACTGAAGATGTTATTCACACATCAGCGTGTCAGGTCCCTGTCGACGGGGCTGATAAAGGTTTGATTTTGCAGTGGGACAGAGCTCTCGGAATACTAAAGTGTGCTAATTAGAACACGGCAGTGATTGTTACTGATTCAGACATTTTAGTGCTCTGTGTTCCAGCACATGACCTAAATGTTTTTATTCTTTGTTCAAGTGGAGGGTTCAAATTAGTTTTTACCATAATACAATTGGCAAAAATTGTATTTGGTTAAACAATGCATGTTAATGTTTACATGGAAATATGTAAGATTAGAGCCGGGTGTCGAGCACATTGACAGCAAACAAGAAGAATGATGACAACAAATGCAATAGGGAACAGCATACAACAGAACATTGGAAAAACATGTAGGAATTTCATGTGTAATTGTAAAGTGACAGTTGTGTCCATAGCACCCGTTTGCTGATGTGTATGTAGATATTGCACTGACTAGAATTAGCACATGTAAATGACTGACACACTACTGCACTCAGTGTACATACATAGATGCACTTGTGTATGCACCGCTGCACAAAATTAGTGGTACATGAGTGGAATAGTGCCATGCCCCTGACAAAAGCAGCATCAATTCTCTCACAGCAAAAACAGAAAAAACAAACTCCTATTACACCTTATCATTAAGAGGTACACAGAGATGCATATACATGTGAAAACGGACGTGGGTCTGGGCATCTTCATACAAATGCCCTAATCACTGTGTCCATCTTTTGTCACTGCACACATATATTGAGTGGGTGGGGCCTTATGGGATTTTTGTCATTCTCTGGTCGTGTTGTGTTCCAGGCCCTGGCCATGCCCTCGAGTGCACGGGCGGGCAATCTGAAGGACCCGGATGTGGCAGATCTCTTCTGCAAAGACGATCCGGAGAAGCTGTTCGCTGACCTCCGTGAGATTGGCCATGGCAGCTTTGGAGCTGTGTACTTTGTGAGTAGCTGTTGGATGTTGTTGAGGTTGTGTGTTTCCTGGTTTGTGCATTGTGGGCTGAAGAGCCTGAAATAACCAAATAAGAATTATGTGGTTAATTATTATTATCCTACTATTAGGAAACAGTGTGAAATGAGACTGTGTACATGTGATGCATCCCATTCTTTCTCAAGCAGTGTGTTAGACGCACACCTCTGCAGTGAACGTCTGCGCCTCTAATTCAGACGTACATGGTCACTGCGGGCTTAACCAGGAGTTCTTATTTATAATAACTGTACAACTTTTGTTAGTTTTCTACACAGCACTGTCTCATCCAGAATAGATGTACAAATGGGAAGCAAACGTTCTGTTCTGACGCTAACACCTAAGTTATGCTTCTGTGTCAAATCGACAGTGTGCAGTACTTACACACAGGGTACAGCATAACCCGATGTCACCTCTCCAGAAGTGTGACTTGGACCTCCAGACGTTTGTATGCGTCACATGACTTTCCCACCTGTCAGAATGTTACTTCACTTCTGTGTTTGCTGAGGAAATACAACCATCCTAAAGGTGATTTGTGAGCGGAACACGACAACCATCTTGTAGTTTGTGCTGTAACAAGATCTGTTGGCTTTCAGTTGCAATTGCTTGAAGGAAACAACGAAAAACACTGAGGGGAAAAAAGGCATGTCTGCAGGATTCAGTGTAGAGCGACGCAGATGTAGAAACGCTCATGACGGTGTAGGGCAACCACATCAGTTCAGTGCAGAAGCATACGTTTTACAGAAAAACGTACGTACGTTTTAAAGATAAACATACCGATTGTGTTTCAGGCCCGAGATGTGCGCAACAATGAGGTGGTGGCTATCAAGAAGATGTCGTACAGCGGCAAACAGACCAATGAGGTAATGAACGCACATCGTCTGAAATTCTTTCCCCTTTTGTCAACTAGATGATAGAAATCATTTTTGGATATCAGGTGTTTTTCTATCGTTCGACTGACACTGAGAAAATAATGTTTCTTCTGGTGTGTAGAAATGGCAGGACATCATTAAAGAGGTGAAGTTCCTCCAGAAGCTTCGCCATCCCAACACCATTGAATATCGAGGTTGTTACCTGAAGGAGCACACAGCATGGGTACGTATTTCTACTGAAAGCTGCTGCCCGAGCTGCAAACAGGAAGTTACCACTTACCTCAAATATCCGACCTGTAACTCAGAATGACGATGATAGCAGTACCTCAGTATAAACTGTTTTTGTATCACTTGGGCCTCTGTTGCATACACATTGGTTTGATTTGTTGTCAGTCAGGGTTGTTATCAGCTAAGAACTAGCGCAAGAACGTGTTACTCAAACAAACTTAATATGTTGTGATTAAAGTGGAATGCAACATTTCTCCTGGAAATTACGTCACCACCACTTACCATCTGGTCTCTGAACTATTATAAGCGTCTTTCTGGTTGTGCCTGTGATGATAAGAATGTGTGTTGCTCATGGTGTGTGTGTCCCAGCTGGTGATGGAGTACTGCCTCGGCTCGGCCTCAGACCTCCTTGAAGGTCCGTTTAGCTTTTCTCTCCTTCAAATTCAGTTATTTCCATGAATGTTTTGTCACATTTGACTCATTTAGTCTGTTTTTTTTCTTCTGCAGTTCACAAAAAGCCACTGCAGGAAGTTGAAATAGCTGCTATTACCCATGGTGCACTGCAGGGGTTGGCTTATCTTCACTCTCACAACATGATTCACAGGTGATCTGTCCTTCACATGTCCTACTTTCCCCTTCAGTGTTTCATTTGCTGAGCAGCAACATCGTTTTTAAGTTTCCAGTTATGAAGTTCACTTACTGTCTGAACAGTCCAAACGACCCAAAATCAGATTATATTTCCTGTCCCTAACCTTCTTGATTTGTTATGCGATGATTGATATTGACACTGTAGTGGAAGTTTGGAATGAATGTGTTCCTTGCTCCATGTCCAGAGGCAGCAGCCATTGTTCTTTCTCCTCGTCCTTCTTGTCAATATAATCTAATCAGAACTTCTTCCACTGCACAACAACTTGAACATGAAATGGTGAAGTTAATGCGGTAGCATCCACGTTTGAATTTTTTTTTTCTTTAGCACAATAAGAAAAATCCAACAAGAAAGGTGCAAGGTAGTGGTAAGACACTCTAAAGGGCTCATATACGTAAATATAGAGAATTTCTGAGTTACAAGTATCTAAGAAAAATAAAATCGAAATAAAAAATGTGCCGCTTGTGACATCTTGTTCTTTAGCACGTCAGTCTGATACGGTTCTCATTTAAACAATCATGTGAACCGACACAGTATTAAGACCTGCAGTCTGAACGCAGCTGAACTGTCTCCTCCAGGGATGTTAAAGCAGGTAACATCCTGCTGACGGAGCCTGGCCAGGTGAAACTGGGAGACTTTGGCTCCGCCTCCATTGTGGCTCCAGCTAACTCGTTTGTGGGGACGCCGTACTGGTGCGTACATGTCAGAAAGTTTTCCAGTTGTGACTGTGACAAAGTTTCTGTTCTCTCATTGACTTGGGCTTTGTGTTTTGGTCCAGGATGGCCCCGGAGGTGATCCTGGCCATGGACGAGGGCCAGTATGATGGCAAGGTGGATGTGTGGTCGCTGGGAATCACCTCCATCGAGCTGGGTACTTCTAATGAACTCGAGCGTGAATTGTCATGAGAGCAAATGAGGCTCAGACTCTTTGTTTTTTCCTCAGCGGAGAGGAAACCCCCTTTGTTCAACATGAATGCTATGAGTGCCTTATACCACATCGCTCAGAATGAAAGCCCCATACTGCAGTCCAACCACTGGTGAGAGCTCTGCCACCCTATACCATTTTATTTTGTTATTTATTTTCATATATATTCATTCATTAGTTCAGTTTTTATGTTGTCTTGTCCTTGTCATTTTTAATTGAATACATTTAAATGATTTTGTCTCTCTTCAGGTCTGACTCCTTCCGCAACTTTGTGGACTCTTGCCTACAGAAGATTCCCCAGGACCGGCCTACCTCTGACGTGCTGCTCAATGTGAGACCGTCAACTTTTTATTTTGTTTGTTGGACACAAGCTTAAATTGGGTAGTTTAACATCTGGAGGGAGAGTCAGGTGATGGATTGCAGACGTGAAGCTACACTGAAAGGAAACCCACATGGTTCCACCTGAGAAGTTGAACTCTGATTAGTGTCAAATCCTTCAATCAAACTTTTATACAGAATTTTTCAAACATGATAAATATGACAGACGACTGACACTCTTCTCTCCACTTTAGCATCGGTTCTTGTGCCGGGAACGTCCACTGACTGTGGTCATGGATCTCATTGCGCGGACAAAGGACGCAGTGCGAGAGTTGGACAACCTGCAGTATCGCAAGATGAAGAAGATCCTGTTCCAGGAGACACAGCAGAACGGCCCCGTGTCAGAGGGAGGAGAGGATGAGGAGGTGAGGACTCGGGGAGGACTCAGTCTGTCGTTTAAAGACTGGAGCTGTACCTCGGACAGTCCATGTGAGTTAATTCTGTGTGTGTACATGTCAGGAGGTGGAGCAGTACCTGCTGCGGACGGGTACGGTCAACAGCATGGAGAGTTCCCAGTCGGTGCCCAGCATGTCCATCTCAGCGAGCTCCCAAAGCAGCTCTGTCAACAGCCTGGCCGACGCATCCGATGACAGCAGCAGCGAGATGGCCATGATGCAGGAGGGGGAGCACACGGTCACCTCCAACAGCTCCATCATCCACCGGCCCACGGTATGGACGCCTTCACCCATTGTCACAGATTTTATTTTGGTATTTGATGGTGTTTTGCTTGTGATGCTGCTCCTCAGGGTCAGGACAACATCTACGACGACCCCTACCAGCCAGAGATGGATCAACCCCAGGCTCCTTCTGCAGGACGCCGACGAGCATATTATCGCAACCGTGACCATTTCGCCACCATCCGAACTGCCTCCTTGGTACGTTGTCAGGCTGCAGTGAAGCAGCTGAGGCTCCACTATCTAAAAAAAAAAAAAGACGACGAGATGTTGAAGTCATTGTTGTCCTTCAGGTGACCCGTCAGATCCAGGAGCATGAGCAGGGCTCAGCACTGCGGGAGCAGATGTCCGGATACAAGCGTATGAGGAGGCAACACCAGAAGCAGCTGATGGGTCTGGAGAACAAGTTGAAGGCAGAGATGGACGAGCACCAGCTGAAGCTGGACAAGGAGCTGGAGAATCAGAGGAACAGCTTCTCCACTGAAGCCGACAAGCTGGGAAAGAAGCACCAGGCCATTCTGGAGAAAGAGGTTTGTCACCTGGAATGTTACCTGGACTCTTCAAGAAGTCCAACCTGACTGTGTCTCCTGATAGACGAAAGCAGCGCTGGCAGAGGAGAAGAAATTCCAGCAGCACATACTGGGGCAGCAGAAGAAGGAACTGACCAGTTTGCTGGAGTCCCAGAAACGACAATATCGTCAACGCAAGGACCAGCTGAAAGAGGCACGCACGCACACATACACACACACACGCACACGCACACACACACCCCCCTACCTGTTTCACGCTGTCTGTTCTGCCCCTAACAGGAGCTGAACGAGAACCAGTTGACTCCGAAGCGTGAGAAGCAGGAGTGGTTGATCCGTCAGAAGGAGTGTTTGCAGCAGATGCAGGCGGAGGAGGAAGCCAGTCTGCTCCGCAGGCAGAGGCAGTACTATGAGTTGCAGTGTCGCCAGTACAAGAGGAAGATGCTTCTGGCTCGACACAACCTCGAGCAGGACTTACTCCGGGAGGTGAGACACTGGACGCAGGGTTTAGACTTGCTCCTAACCCTTTAACCCCGACGGTATCACTGGCGATACGGTCGTGCTAGTGTACTTTGAAGTACCATAATTACGTAAATGTGAGCGCTATCACATTGAATGGTTCCTGAAAGCTGAGAAGTTGCCCTAGGTTACCCGACCAGGTAGGTAGGGGGAGACATCAGTTGGTTACTGAAAGCAGAGAAGTTGCACGTCAAACAATGTTGCTGTCATTACGGTAATGATTCACGGCCGCGGGCATCAAAGCGAATGGGATTACTGTAATAACGGCAACATGGCTGTTCTCAACTTTCCGGAACCACATTGACTTTTTCTCCTCAACCTAGCTCCTTCTTAACACCAGGCAGGGGTGCCTAGTGCCACTTCTGAGCTTTCAGGAACTGTTCCACCTTTTTCTAGCGCAAATAGTCACATAATTATGGTAATCAAAGTATGCTCACGCCAGTGCTAATGAGTGTAAAGGAAAAGAATAGAGAATCTAACTGTGTTGTCTGTGCTCCTGCAGGACCTTAACAAGAAGCAGACGCAGAAGGATCTGGAGTGCGCCATGCTCCTACGGCACCACGAGTCCACACAGGAGTTAGAGTTCAGACAACTGAGCAATGTGCAGCGAACCCGGGCAGAGCTGATCCGGACACAGCACCAGACAGAACTGACCAATCAGATGGAGTACAACAAGAGGCGGGAGCAAGAACTCAGGCAGAAACACGCCATGGAGGTGCGGCAGCAGCCCAAGAGCCTTAAGGTTTGTACACTGATATCACGCAGTGTTCTACATTGTGACGAGATTACCCAGAACCTGATCTGTTTGTCTTCTTCAGTCCAAAGAGCTGCAGATCAAACGTCAGTTTCAGGAGACCTGCAAGATTCAGACCCGTCAATACAAAGCCCTGAGGAACCACCTGCTCGAGAGCACCCCCAAGTCCGACCACAAGGCCGTCCTCAAACGCCTCAAAGAGGAGCAAACGCGTAAGCTGGCCATCCTGGCCGAGCAGTACGACCACTCCATCAACGACATGCTGTCCACACAGGCTGTGAGTAAGGCAAGGAACCCTGCGCGCACCTTTTACACCACCTGACCGCACACTGCACCACATGTCACAAATCATTCTTTATGTCCCAGCTCATGGTGTATTATATAATTGTCTTTAGAAATCATTTTTATGTGAATGACTAAGTAGAGGTAAGACCCCTTCCTCCCTTCTCCACCACTCTCGGTGTGTGTCTGAACGTATGGCGACGTTCATCGTCGTGGTGTCAAATATTGTTTAATTATCTTGATATTGGCACAGATGGATGGATATTTTGCAGAGGGGATGTCATTCATCAGAACCTCCGGGTCATTTTTTGTTTGGCTAAATGGTCCCATATGGCAACTTCATGTTTATTTGGTAGAAACAGTGCTGGCAGCTTGCTTCCCTCTGCCATTTTCACAGCTGAACGGGTTTGTTTATTCAATGACATGCAGGTAGTGTTCCTCTGTGTTGCTGGCTTAACTGCTTCCATCATCTCTGATGTAAATCACATCACAAGTCTCGCGAGATACTGCAATTATTGAAATCCTTAAGATTAACCCACTGTGACTTTAAAAATTGTGATTAATGGTAAATAGATTAATCCTCAACATCCCCAGTCAGTGCCTTTGATATGGTGTCCTGCTCCATTAAAGGCGTCAGTACTCCAAGCAGATTGCACTCTACTGATACGAAGGCTCGTTCTGTCTGTTCACAGCTGCGGCTGGATGAGACCCAGGAGGCTGAGTACCAGGTGCTGCGGATGCAGCTGCAGCAGGAGCTGGAGCTGCTCAACGCCTACCAGAGCAAGATCAAGATCCACACCGACACCCAGCACGAGCGTGAAATCAAGGACCTGGAGCAGAGGGTGTCCATCCGCCGCGCGCTGCTGGAGCAGAGGGTGAGGATCCCTGCAAAGTTTCACACTCTGCTGTTGGAAGGGATGAAAGTGTGTCCATCACATCCACCACAAATCCAATGAGTTAATTCAGGATAGAAAAGCAACAGATTAAGTTTTGTTCATTTTAGTGCAGGGCAGCATCAATCCATTCGTACAGAAAAATTATTTCATATTATTTACAATTTTTTTTTTGTGTACCGAAATACGAAATGGTGTTGGGAGGTGTTTGAAGGTCTTAGCCCTTTGCACTGTGGCACCAATAAAGGAGGCCTTGGTGCAGCTGTGTGAGGGGTTTTAATAGTGAAGCTGGATGTTCAGTAGTGAAAGAGTGCCAGTTCCGAAAAGAGAAGCCTGTTGTCTGTTGTTGTTGCTATTTTGATCTGCACATGTTGGTGCCGTCCCTTGAGTTGAAGGTCTGTTGCTTGTTAGCAGAACCTCCATCTCTCTAGATGTGGCTCTGGGTTTCCAGGCTGCATCAGTAGAACAGGTCTAATGCATGAAAAAACACATTGTAATATAAATGTTGGGTCACACCGCCCAGCTCTGTGCATTTGATTGAATTTTGTTTGAGGTAAATCTTGAACGTTTGCTGTCTCCCGTCAGATCGAGGAGGAAATGCTATCGCTGCAGAATGAACGCTCTGAGCGGATCCGAACACTGCTGGAGCGACAGGCTCATGAGATCGAGGCCTTCGACTCAGAGAGCATGCGCCTTGGCTTTAGCAACATGGCGCTGACCGGCATCCCAGCTGAGGCCTTCAACCAGGGCTACCCTACCCCCAGCCCCTCCTCTGGCTCCGGTGGCTGGCCGTCACGCCCAGTGCCCCGCTCAGGAAGCCACTGGAGCCACAGCGTGCAGAACTCAGTGGCGACTCCGTCCTGGCGCACTCAGAACCACCGGGGTGGCGGAGGAGGTGGAGGGTTTATCCGGACCGAGTCCATCACTTCCTCCCACGGCTTCGCCAGAGACAGTGACATGAACAAGAGCAGCAGGGCCCACTCCTCCTCCTCGTCCTCATCCTCCCACCACCAACAGCACTACCTCCCCCAGCACTACCAGCACCATCAGAGCACGCCGCACCTCTACCGCGACGCCCAGGACCGTGACAGCAGGGAGGGTCGGGAGCGCGAGCGCGCTCGGGAGTGGGTGGGAGGTGGTGGCAGCCACCACTACTCCCATCACTCACAGGGTCTCCACCACCATCACCACCACCACCTGTCCTCCCATGCCTCCTCCCAGTCTCTGGCCATGCTGCCGCCCCCACCTCCTCCCCCACCAATTTCCCTCTCCTCCTCTCCTCCCTCCTCTGCCTCTTCATCTTCGTCGTCTCAAGGAGGCTACGGCGGCCTCAGCGTTAGAGGCCCCGGTCTGATGGCCCTCAGGAACAGCCCCCAGCCTCTGCGCCGGACCGCCTCCGGGGGCCCAGGGGGGGGCGGCAGCGACGGAGGGCTCAGTCGGAGCACATCGGTCACTTCTCACATTTCTAATGGCTCCCAGCTCTCTTACTCGTGAGGCGGTGGCAGCTCCTCTGCTTCTCTGAAACAACAGGATGCAGAGGGAGGCGATCCTCTCTCTGTTACCACGGAGATAAGAGGCTTCATCCTCTGATGGAAAGGTCGTGATCATTAATGAAACAACTCTTTCCATGTTGTCGTCACACTTTTTAACTGTTCCTGGTGCCAAGGAATCTTTGTCACCACAAAGCAGTTCAGCCTTGAGCAAACAAAACAACCGAGGCTGGAATCAAACACAAACGCCACAGTCGCTTGACGTATTGCAAACATTCAGTTCAACTCTGAATCCGTTGCACAGAACTGACGTGAGATGCTTCCACCCGTCGGTTGGAGCGCTTCGTTGTTCAGGTGTTTGTTGTCCGAGCAGGTTTTTTACATTGAGCGGCGTTCTCAGCGAACACGCGTGGGGCTTCCTGTCTGTTAACGGTGCTTTTAAAAAAACACTGTAACTGTGTAAATAACGGCCAATTGTAAACCCACTTTTTGATCCCTCAGAGTTTTTACTGTTGGGGGGGCACCAGGGTTTACCGTGGGAACATTTATTTGTCGTGATAAGAATCTGTGTAGGACAAGAAAACTAAACACTGCCATCGACCCCAAGTAACACATCCACTGCCCTTTAAAGTCTAAGTAAAGCCACATGCCAATATTTTGGGAGTCATCAGCCCAGAAGAGATGTTTATCTTAGCTAAGCATTGAGCTAATGCAGCACAGCCTGGAGAAATTATAAGTAGCTGTAAATTGGATGAATGATTTTTTGTCATGAAACGAGGCTTGAAGAGTGTTGAATCTTACATTGGTTAAGGAGCCGTCCAGTTTCATTTCATGTTTAAATTTTTCTTTTTTTTTTTTTATGCTCGGAGGTCGTTCCGCAGATTAAATGCAGACGATCCATCTGACTTCTAAGGCAAAGTCTCTTACAGTGTAACCATAGCAACCACAGACACCGAACAGCTGCAACATTGAATTATTTATAGTACTATCGTTTTAATATTTGTCAATTTTAAAATGTAGTTGTGCTGATTCAAAACACTTAAGCAGAAGTGACGCATCAACATTTTTTAGACCACAAAATTCTGTCATAACTAAATAAATAAACATTGCAGTTTCCCGATGCCACCTGTTCCTACACCAGATTCTGAGCCACTAAGAATAATTTGTTTTAACTATTTTATCATTACATTGGAGACTTGCACAGACAGATGCACAGAGATGACGTCCTGAGCATCTCGGCTTCCTGATGAAAGCCTCCCAAAATGTCGGAGTGCTTCATTAACATCTGTGTGTGAAAAGTGGCACGCCGTCTGCCTCTGTAGATAAGATGTACATGTGCATGAGTTGTGTACAGGCATTTGTACAACAACATGCACAGCATATTTATAGAATTGCGTAATGTAAGTGTAAGGCACCTGCGCACATGTAGCAGGTAAACTGAAGATTGTCCACTGTCAAACACTTTGACTTGCATTGTACTTACAAGTGTACATAGAAGCACTAATGTGGAGACTGTGTGCGAGTGATGATAGTTTGTCATGTGACTTCTACAGTTTGTAATTGATCCAGACAAATAGATGCTGTCATTATGACTACAACTACTGCAGTTGGAATATTTATGTTGTGTGCTTTTTTTATGTAATTGCCAATTTTGACCACTAGGTGGGAATAAGCGCAATGTTACTGTAATAGAGCTATGTAATATTAACGTGTATTACAGAGGGTAAAAGGACTATCTTTCCCAGCATTCCTGGCAAGGTCTCAGGGTAGGAGTCTACTAGGCAGGGCTGCATTCACGTTTTTTAGTTTTACAATTTGTCTTGAGCCAGTATTACTGTGTGCAGCAAACATTTCCACATTGTGTCACTACCTTCTGTGCCATTTTTTTCCGTTTTACTTTAACCCGCCAAGAGGTAAACACTGTAACCTGCAAAATACCCCCCCCCCCCCCCTTATTCTTAATTAAGCGCCTCACCATTTTATTTTGCAAAGTCCGAATGGGTAGAACTGAATCATCATCCAGTCATGTTCTCCAGCTAGTCATGTGACCGTCCGTCGCCGCTGCAGGAAGCTGATCTCTGATATGGTATGCTGTCATTAGTTGTCATGTCTACCTCATTTGCACTGATAGTAAAAGAATGTTCGGGTGGAACAAAAACATTTCTTGTATGCAAAGTTCAGCTTTTGTAAAAAAAAAAAAAAAAAGTTCCCATACTTGTGCAAATGTTTGAATGAGACCTTTGGGAGGGAGAGTGGGGGGGCACCATTGATAACGTCATGGAAACTGTTTTCATGTTGAGTTTACCTCCACTACACGGCGATAAAATGACCTGTTGGACTTAAATCCCATGTGTTGACTCTGAAAGACTTTCAGTTGGAATCCAATGAACGAACGGTTTCTCCTCGTCCTCTTCGCCTCGACAGCCATGAGATTTTGTGATGCCAATTTTCTTTTCTTGAAATGTTCCATTATATGTCTCAGTGCTGAACATTCCTTGTTTTATTTCTGATTGTGAACGTCCCATGAACTTGAAGGAGCAGTCTGTAGAGTTTTAGTGACAGTTGTCTTGTTCTAAACCAATGAAAACAGGATGTTTCATTGTCAGGTGAGTAATTCTACACACTGCTCCTTTAACTCTGAATTACCTCCCAAGCTTGTAACAGCGAGCCATGCTGCCGGAGGTGAGCACTGTTTCGCAGGTTCCACTCGTGATATCTGTGTTGGATTTCTCTTTAACATGGTTTGGAACATGTCCTGACAAACTGATTGCATGATTCTGGCCAGTGCAGTTGATTCATCAGCAATGATTCAGATTCCTGTTGAACTTGCGTGTCCAGCACAGTGCTCAATAAAACCTGTATTCAGCCATCAGTTTGACACACAAGAAACTGTGTCAAGTTCTCTGCATTAGTTGCTTTAGCCGAGGCAGCAACAGCAATCCTCATCATCATCCTCATCATCAGTATTTTGACAGATTGAACAAAAACAAATGTTCATCTTTTAGAAGTGGAAATGATTTTTCCAACAGTGGATCGTTGAATGTGATAAGAAGCAGATCTTGCAGATTGAATTGGTAATTTGCCCATTGTCAGTTTCTTGATGTGTTGCCATGCCAATGGCAGGAAAAAAACAAGACCCCAAATGTCTCAAACGTTATAGTGAAGCAGAGCCATTGATCATGATGATGATGATGGACTAAATGCGTTTGTGTTACAAAGTGGTTGGATGTTTGTCAGATGTTGGCTGGATTATAAGACAAATTGGGTTTAAAATGTTCATGTTCAATGCTGAGTGGGTGACGAGTTGTACAGAAACAAAATAATTTTGGAGAAATAAAAACAACAAAAGTGTCTGTTTTTAACTTTTTGTTGGCAGTTGCACAACAGAATGGCCATAAAACAGCAGATTCTCACTGACAAATATTTTGTTTTACCCTTTTCTTGTCTACTTGCATCAGTTGAATTTACAGTTTTTAAAATTCATATGTTTCACTCTTTAGAATTTGCAAATCCTATTTAGTCCTAAGACTTCAATACTTTTTTCTATTGTGTTCAAATGTTCTTTATTCCAGAAACAACGTTGACAATAAACTTGTGACGTGTAGAAGCTCGTTTCTACCAAAAGCTCATGAGGACTCATTTCATTCAGTGATGGTAAATCTGAGTGAGTCTTGTCTAATTAGGACACGTTAAAGGGGATGTGGCTCGCAGATAAACAATGTGACGTCACAACTGAGCGACGTCGCTGTCGTGAAGGTAACCGGAACACGTACTTGACATGATTTTTGTCACAAGAATTAAAGTGTGATATTTATCTTTAATTTGGATATTGCACTAAAGTGAGAAAAAAGATATTGGTTATACATGTAGTTTATCCCCTCCTGCATTAATATGTCTATATGATTTGTGAAAGTCACCATACAATAAGGTTGAATCGCCAAACAAAATACACTTTGTACTTTTATTTTGCAAACAAACCAGAAGTGACCTCCACCGCTTAACAAACTGCTGCTGTCGGACGGAGAAAAGGTTGCGCAGGAAAGGTTCGACTGGTCTTTTGGGTTCCTTAGTAATAACAACAGCGCTGATCAGACACGAGTCAAATCACAAAGATGACGGAAAACATCTTCCTCTTCGTTCCGAACTTAATCGGTAAGTTTTTCCCCTTTCTCGTCTCGCGCGAACATGTAGCTTACGTTAGCTTAGCATCCGTCGCTAGATGCTGCGAGTAGTAAGTCAAACTCCATTCAGGCAGAGAGACAACATCCCGTGGATTGTCTGGTCATTTATCCTTAAAACATATGTAACTTTAATGAATGCCCACATCTGTGAAGCGAAGTGACTCATTGATCCAGTGTAAGGAGCGGAAACGGCCTCGGTTCTTGCAGCATCCAGATGTTGGGTTCATGTCCCGTCGTCCCCCTGCAGGTTACGCTCGGATCGTGTTGGCCCTCTTGTCCTTTTACCTGATGCCCTGCTGCCCATGGCCCGCCGTCTTCTGCTACCTTCTCAGCAGCCTCCTGGACGCCTTCGACGGACACGCTGCTCGGGCGCTCAACCAAAGTAAGGGACCCGCTTTCTCTTAATGCGACATCTGTGACCTCAAATCTCAGGACTGACACAAATCACGGCCTCGTGAGAGGAAGCAGGGGTTATTAAATGAAATCACACGAGAACTGGGCCAAAAGAAGAAGAGGCAGAAAGCTGTTTTCACTGTCAGATGTTTCTCTAATTGGTTGAAAATCAGTCAGAAATGCAAAACAGACTTGGATAAGTAGGATTGTACAAACCAACAATTTGTCTTGTGTAAGGTACCAGATATTAAACACAGAATAAAAAGATTAAAATAATTTTTAAAACAAATATATAAAACAGTGTATACAATAATAAAGTACAGTTACAAATATATTAATGCATAAATGATGCATCTTCTTTTTACAACTGCAGGATACACACGTCAAATAGCATCTATATCTAACACAAATAAAGAATTGCAGCAGATATGCACACTGTCGGTTCTGTATTGCCGTAGAATATTTCTACGTGATAACAACATGTCCTCACTTTTCTTATTTAAACTATTCAATTAGACTTTGATACAACGAAGAATTCAATTACCAGATGACCCTCACAGAGGCCACTCAGTGTCTGTATGTTGTATGTTTACTGGTGTCCTGACAGAATCAGATACCTTTTTTTTGTCATACACAAGTACAATAAAATTGCGTGAGGTTTTCTCTCAAACACAAATCTTTTGCATTATTCATGTTTCCATCCAGGCACCAGGTTTGGAGGCATGTTGGACATGCTGACGGACCGCTGCGCCACCATGTGTCTGCTGGTTAACCTGTCGCTGCTCTATCCATCCTACACCTTCCTGTTCCAGGTCAGCATGTGTCTGGACATCGCCAGCCACTGGCTGCACCTGCACAGGTACGTCTTCACTCCACAGTCACAGCAGATCCTGCCTCAATATGAAAGCTACATCATCAGTCATTAAATCTGCCGTTAAAGCAGCTGTTACTCAATCTCCTGCAGCTCAACGGTAAAAGGAAACGCCAGTCACAAGAGCATCGACCTTTCAGGCAACCCCATCCTCCGGGTCTACTACACATCAAAGGTGAGGCCTCTGGTCAATCATGATGAGCTGTAAATTATTTTCAGTCCAATTAAAGTGGTTTCGAGTTCAAAGTCAGCTTTGTTGTCACATGCACAGAATCTAAATGTCATTTCATTCATTCATCATCTCCCGCTTGCTCCGGTTACGGGTTGCGGCTGTGCTGGAGCCCATCCCACGTGTCAACGGGTCAACGGCCGCTTACACTGAAAACAATTGAATAAATGAAAAAAGAAAATAGAATAAAATAAATAAATAAATAGAATAAAATAAATAAATTTTGACTAGTTACCAACGTGAATGGTGACCGCTCATTTCGTTCCTATCAGTATTATCACAAGCATCCAGGCTGCTCATCTGTCTCGAACGAATCCTTCATAAAGTCTTACGGTAGCTGAAAGTACCGACGTGACAAGCGATCAATTGAATCTTTTTTGTGTGCAGCCGGTGCTCTTCTTCATGTGTGCGGGCAACGAGCTCTTCTTCTGTCTGCTCTACCTTCTCTATCACATTGAGGAACCTGCAGGTACAACTGTCGTTCTCACACACATGTTCAGCCCAAGAAGGTCTCTGTAAAATCATGTCTGTCACGTTTTTCAAGGTCAAGCATGAAAAATTATATATTTGTTTGTGGTAGATATAAAGCTGTGTGTGTGTGCGTGCTCTGCAGCGTGGCTCTACTGGCTGCAGGGACTCTGTGCGATCATCTGCCTGCTGAAGACTGGCGTAAGTCTGCTGCACCTCATCGTTGCCTCTCAAAACATGGGTGCCCTGGACGCTGCAGAAAGAGAGAACGCCAGGAAGAAGCAGTGAGGGCACCAAACCCATCTTTTTTTATTTATTCATTTTTTTGTTTCTATGTGCAACTTCAACTGTGTGGACTTAAACTTACGGTGGCAAATACAGAACATAGATAGAAAGCTACCATATCATATTACTGTACACATTCTAAAGTCTGTAAAGGTGGTTGGGAGCAGCTGTCAATCCTGAGGCGCTTTTCGTAGTATAAAAAACACGTTTTGATTGTGATGAAGAAAAAGACTGATATTGGTTTATTGGTTAACATCACAATGCGTTGAAATATTATTGACGTCATTCTCTTTGAATGTATTATATTACAAAATATGTTGTATCTATGACAAAGTATTAATTTAAACTGTTATTGAAATGAACATTTTGCAGCACTGGTAGTTCATTAGTTCATTTACTGTAAAGGAGGTGATGAAATGAACACGATAAAAGACCTGTTTGTTATTTCAGCTTGAATTGTGCTGTTCTGGCAGCCTTGTAAAACTCGTGATACGTGGTGGGTACGTTTCTTAAATAAAGTATTTCAGTAAACTGCTTGTGATTGACACCTCATATAAGGGAACAACAGAGTTTTTAAACAGCAATGTTCCATGATGAACTCAAGGATGAATCATCAGCAATGTATGTACAATTTATTACACATCTACAGACAAATAGACAAAAAACTGCACTTTAAACCTTATAAAACCTGATTTCATAGTGTTATGATCCACATACTGTTGTACTTAGTTTCCTGTATCCAATACAATTTTACCTTTAGGAGTTCTACATCTTATATTTGGTGAATAACATTTCACAAACCGATCAGCCGCATTCCTCTGATCACCACAGCAGAGGAAATATATATTTTCCGTTACCGGTACTTTCTGTTAAATCCAAGACGAATGAAATGAATCTGAAATGGGGACTGTCATAGCCAGTATGGATAATCACTCACGGGCGAGAGAGCGTTAAATTCCAGGATTTGTCAATGGAGTTTGGTGCGCGCTCCGTCAGCTCTGTGTCGAGGTTTGATCCCGCTGTTGCACTTGCGCGCGTCGTCACCTTTAAGATGCGAAGGGACGAAGCCTTGTTTTAACTAAACCCGACACCATTTTAGCCGAGAGTTCGGCGCTGGCTGGTGGGTTGTTTTGTATTTTTTTGTTGGACGAACGAGTGGATTCCATGCTGAACGGCGGGTCGACGCCGCAGGACTCAGTTGTCAAGTCGATCCTGCAAATGTCGGATTACATTATTTGTCGGGAGACGATCCGGGGTCCGTGAGGAGGGTGCTGCACTCACGAAATACTTTCCCTTTAAAGCAGAGAGGGACAGAGGGGGCGAAGAGGAGATAAAAAAAGAAAGGGAAGAAACACGATGAGGGAGGGAGGGCGAGCGGGACACGATTTGAAAAAAAGAGAAAGATGTCATCCTGCCGAATGAAACACCGAGGCGGAGCCACGGACCACAGCCGACCGGGAGCTCTCTAGCTCGGGGATGTGTTGTACGCAACGCCGAGGCTTGGGACGCGACGCTGCGGCCTTTTCGGAGCTATCGCAAATAAATGACCCCTACTGACGATGATTAGCATGTTTACATACTATTCAAAAATACCTATTAGTGCATGCCTACTTTTTTTCTCATTTTTCTAAAGTAGACACAAGATATTCTTATTAAACGTACCATTAAACAAGCATGTTACCAACCATTTTGTCGCAATTACAAAACCATCTTGCCTGTTTATCGCCATATTAACGCCCAACCATCGGGTGCGACCTGGAGCTAAATATCGTCCAGTGTTGTGACACATTTCCATGAATTAAGCGGAAACCCAGAGAGGAGCCGTACAGGCCTCGTTTTTTGTTTTCATAGCGGCGGCTGAGCGCTTCTCTCCGGCTCCGGTGCCCTCCTCCCTCCCCTGTTAGCGCCCGACCGGGCAGCTGGAAGTCGGCCGGAGTTTCAGGATGGACACCTGGAGCAACTTCCTCTTTCAGGTGGGTACCGACCCGCTGTCTGAGCTGGTGTGTTCGGTTTGGAGGAGAAATCAGGCGGGTTGGACACTTTGAATGGTTGTTGGAGGGGGAGGGGAAGACTGGGAGGTCACAGGGGGGTCAGGGGGATATGGGTCTGCCCCTCCTGGGCACCTTCCGGCCCCTGCCTTTACACATGTCTGTTTACACATATATTTATTCACTGCTCCTTGACCCCCTTTTTAGTCTCTTCCTGTAGCTTGCACAAGAAGAGATTCTGCACATTGTGCATCTTCTTCTTGTCCCCAGTTTAATATTATGTTTTCTCACCCCCCCCCCTCACCATTCACCATAAAAAATCTTCTACCTGTACATTTCACCTGTTGCACTTTAATATGTGTGCTGAGATTTCTTTAGCATTCAGTTGTCTTCATATGTTGCTGTTTTTGAAACTCTTTTGAAACAGACGACTTCGTCTCAGAGCCAACCAGAGACGTCTCTGCAGGCCGAGCTGCTCCCGGAGCTGACCGGCTCTGACCAGGGCCCCCCAGCAGAGCACATAGTGACGCCACCGTCCACCGTTGACACTGCTGCTTTAAACGAGGAACCTGTACCTGGTGAGGGAGGGGGTCACACACACGCTTCACTCGAAGGTCAACAGGGTCTGACCCTACTAGAAACCGACCCCTAGAAAGTATTTGTGGCAGTAATTGTAGAACACATTTTCTTCCTGCATTTACCATCAAAATAATTTCTGGAAAAGTTTGATCCCTTGATTTTTAAAAAAATATTCAATTTTCATTACTTTCTCATTCCTTTGCTGAAAGACAATGGTGCCATTTTGCCCTCTTATGTGTCTGCCAGTCAAACCACTCACCAAGCCGAGCCGGCCCGGCCACATCTGTGCCACCTGTAACAAGGAGTTCAAGAACAGCTACAACCTGAGGCGGCACCAGTCAGTGCACACGGGCATCAAGATGAAGGACCGCATAGCCCGAGAGAAGGAGGACGGGGGAAAGGGACGGATGGAGAAGCAGACTGTCCCTCTGTCCCTCCTCCACCTCACGCTGCCACCCCAGCCGCCCACTTCTTCCCTCCCTCCCCCAACGGCTCAGACCGTTCCAGACACCCTCCCCCAGCCTGGTCAGCACGCCAGCCAAGAGAGCCAATCTATCTCTGTGTCCATCGCCCCGGCAACTGTAACCATGGCTGCCCCACAGCAACCCATCCAGGCAGCTGTTGTTGTAGTGGGCTCCATAGAGCAGGTGGGTTTGCTGGAGGCGTGACAACAAATTTCTGCAGCAGGAAGTCAGAGGTTGTTTGTCCTACTTAATTATGTCCTTCTCGTGACAGCATCAGAAATACCACCAGTGGCACAAATGTTTCACGGTGTGGTCTAGCTGTTTGTACGTCAAGATGTCCAGTGACGTCTGTCCAGAACGAAACAGTACACATCTCTGCTTTCAAACAACTAACCTGCATCACCGAAATACTCTGCAGTATGGTGAAATAAACATCAAAGATGCTTTGCTACTGGCAGCAACTGCAGGTACTACACTAACCTGGTGATGCAGAGCTTCCATGATGATATTCTTTGAAGCAACCACATTGCCGGAACCCTTTTCCGCATCATCAGCAGTCATCTCAAGCTCAAACGGTGTTTCGCCCATTAACCTGGACACCTTGCTTGAAGGGGGAATACTCTGCAGTATTAATTTTACGTACTGAATCGATGAAAATGAAAAACAACACGTAGAAATTCCTCGGTCATTTTCTCACTTGTGCTCCACAGAATCCCATACCTACTCCGAATCCCAACGCCAACCAGGTGAGGAAGAACCATGCCTGCGAGGCTTGTGGGAAAGCCTTCAGAGACGTCTACCACCTCAACCGCCACCGCTTGTCGCACTCAGACGAGAAGCCATACTCCTGTCCCATCTGCCAGCAGCGCTTCAAGAGGAAAGACAGGATGAGCTACCACGTGCGCTCGCACCAAGGCGGCGTGGAGAAGCCTTACATCTGTCCTCACTGCGCCAAAGCATTCTCCAGGTGTGTTTTGGAGTGAAATGATTAAATATTAAATTCATATTGACTCGTGTATCATGTAAATTGACAGTCTTTTCACCACTAGGGGGCAGCACAATCACGTGTGATGAAGAAAATGCAATTATCCAGTTGATTGGTTTGTGTGATTTGTTTTTTTTTTGTTCCTGTTTTCAGGCCGGACCATCTCAACAGTCATGTCCGACAGGTGCACTCTACAGAGCGACCATTCAAGTGCACGGTAATGTCTTCATCTATCATTGGTGATCAGCCACTGTGGCTTTGTGAACAATATTGACAAAGAAGCACTTGATGATGATGACATTTTTTGACACTTCTCACTTCTGTGCTTCTCAACCATGCATTAATCTGTTGCCTCCCTACAGACGTGCACATCAGCCTTCGCCACACGGGATCGTCTCCGCGCTCATTTGATTCGCCATGAGGAAAAGGTCCCGTGCCACATCTGTGGGAAGCTGCTCTCTGCTGCCTACATCACAGACCACATGAGGGTCCACAACCAATCACAGCACCACGCCTGCCACCTCTGCAACCGCAGTGAGTCACTCTGGCAAACAAGACACCAGTCACTGTGAACGTCTGTGAATCATTTTCATCTGAGCCAGTGGGTCACACATTTACTCAGTCTCACACAGAGGACGCCACATTCTAATGAATTAAAGCAAATGATGTCACATATGACATGTCACAAATTATATAATATCACAGATGATAACGAAGAACAAATTTAACAGTTTTGAACAATGTTTGCAGTATGTCTGTGAAGGTTCTCAGTCATCCAGGTGATGGTATCTTGCTGGGTTAAATCGTAGGCAACTGGACTTCTGGTTTACTTGAAAACGCTCAAGTTGTCTGAGGGTCGTTAAGTTGTTAAGTCGACTGACAGCCAGGGAGGGTGACCTGATACCAACACTCCTTTGTGTGAGATAACGACCCAACTTAGTATTAGTAGCAGGACTCCCCACTAGTCTGTTCAGAACTGAAGAAGCTTCTCGGACGAGTGGCGAAACGTCTTCAAGTAAACCAGAAGTCCAGTTGTTTGCAGTAAACTCACTTACTGACGGTGATGGTACATTCCAAATGTATTGGATGTCTTGATTTGTAACAAGTGGTGATGTAATTTCTATGTGAAAAACTTTGTTCCAGTTACATCACCATATAGTTACTATGTCATAGGTTGGACAAATCTGTTCTTACGCCAGTTCTTATGTGTAACCAACACACCTACTCCACGGCATACCACATAAAACTAAAGCATAGCAACATTCGTATTGAGACAAATCAAACAGTTCTGTGTGTGCGAGTCACTGAAATGGAACAAAGACGTGTTTGAACACAGATTATACTGACAGATGATGCTGAGCTACTGATGCCATCTTGGATCCAAGTTCCAGGTTGGATATCCAAGGAAAAGGGGTCGTTGTGTTTGCATCTCCTGTCCGCAGCTCGGATGACGACTCCCGAAAGCATTGGAACGCACTGAAATTTGCATTTAGAGGACCTTCCTCCCACTGTCTGTTGTCTTCCAGGCTTCACCACTCTCACCTACCTTCGTGTCCATGCTCAGAAGCACCACGGGCAGGAGTGGAAAGAAAGTGGCGGTGCACGGGGTGGCTTTGGTGGGACAGGCGCTGGCGGGGTACTGCTC
>CAAKHB010004614.1:83581-109992 GCA_901007665.1 Aeoliscus strigatus
TGCTGGCTGCGTGTGACCCTGCGCCCAGAGGAGAATACGGATGCTGTGGACTCTGCAGCTGCTGCTGATGCTGCTGCTGCTGCTGCTGCAGCATCCGGGCCTTCGTCAGAGCCCGCGGCTGCAGGGGAGCTGCTCCGCACTGAGCTGCAGGTATCTGCAGGAGACAAGTGAGACAAGACGTTTCTCACTGAGATTCTTATGCAATCTTAGGATTAAAACTGTCCATAATTACATTTGGGCTCGTACAAACTGTACAAAACTACAAATTAGTAAGCTAATTTTAGGATGATTACAAAAGCTTTCAGTGGAATTTTAAACATTTATTTAACATAGTTAGTGTTGTTGACATTTGTGATTCAAACATCTATTATTTTTTTAAAGTAGTACTTTAAAGACATTGAATTCTGGATCAAAAATACAATCTGAAATAAACTACTAAGCATTTTCACCAGAAATGTGACATGTTAAGTGAAAGGGCAACAGTTCTATTCATATACTCTCTTTGAGCTCCTTCGTTCATCTCCGACGTTGTGTTTTGACCTGTTGTTGGTGCTTTCAGCCGGTTTGTGTTGATGGAATGTACTGACCTGGAAACAGGAACACCAACACCAACAGGCAGACTGGACACATTTTAGACCTGGATCTGATCCTGGATCTGATCAGTGGCACCAGGCAATGATTGTAAGAAGATAATAGGAGGCTTTGCTGGTTAATGAGGAACCAATGACTGAACCTCTGAATCCACTTCTTCCTGAAGCTCACTGCTGTGTGTGTGTGTGTGTGTGTGTGTGTGTGTGTGTGTCAGGACGCTGGAATAAATTTCCCCTAGCAACAAAAAGCAGAGGAAACAGAGTCGCCTTTCTCTCGGTATGTAAATCCCCTCTGGCAGCTCCAGAAGGTCACACAGGAGGTGGGAGAGTTTGTGTGTGGTGGGGTCAGGTCAGACTGTCTGAACCCATTAGACCTGTGTCTCTGAATGTACTGGCAATAGTATTTTTCACAAGTATTTTAATTCTTATTTTGCCACAGTTCACTATAGGACAGCGTTTCAAACATGTACAAATTCACAAACCATTTTTTGTATTTTTTGTTTACAGTAATGTTATTTATTTTTAGGTTTTTGTTTTCTGCCTTTTTCTTTTACCCTTTAACCCAATAATATCCCTGTGTGCTGTGTGTCCGGGCTGTTATCGCAAATAAAAACACACTCCATCTTGTTTTTTGTCGTTACCGTCACAGATCGTATCCAGTATGTATTCCAGTGACGTTTTGGGTTTGTTTTTTTTTTACCTTGTGAGTTTCTTGTGAGGCGCAGTGACGTGCGGGTCAGGCGCGCGCTGCTGCGCCGGTGCGCGCTCCCGACGGCCTCCGTGGGCTCGAGGTCTGCCGAGAAATCCGAGTCCTCGGTCCCGTCCGAGCTGCTGCCGGCGTTCCTCTGCGGACGACAGGAGAGTGAGCTGCCGCCGACACACACCGCTGCTGCGCTGAGACCCGTGTGTTTTTACCGGCGGATGGTCCCACAAAGACCCCATGTCAGGGGAGGAGCGCCATCACCCCCTGACCCGAACACTGCCGAAAACACCCGAAGCAATACCAAATGACATTCAACCCACTCGTTTGTCTCAGTTCCCAGCGTGAGTCTATTTCTTTGTCAAATCTACGAGCTTCTTAACGACCGAAACACATGAAGTGTCTTGCGGAGGGATGGAGGGTGATGGAGGAGGGGGCTCGATCCGACCGGGTGGGGGTGGGGTGACGGCAGGCAGCTACAATGGTAGCAGCATAAGAAGAATAATACTAATAATAATAAAAACTAATGTCTAATGTCACTTTAAATCTGTCAATGTACAAAAACACTATATGATGACGTGCGTTTAGCCCGGGGCCCGCTCCAGAAAGCAGGTTTAACAGGGTTACTGATAAACTGAATTCAAACCCAGGAGATTTTAAAGCAGTTTGTCTTCATTTCTGTCCACTTAGCAGACAGAAGAAGACAAGATAATTGAAAATTCCGATTAGTTGGATGAACAAACTCGGGATTTTCAGTCAACTCTGATTATTCGGATCGGGCCTCAGAACACAAGAGTATTTCATGATGGTGGAACACAAACGTAAAGCAGGTTTAAAAACAGACGCAGAGCACTGAAGAACAAACATGTGCACTACCCGCGCAAGCAGCGCACGCACCGCGCGTTTGACAACTTCATAACAAGAAGCAGAAGCCGTCATTTGCATGCAGCCAATTAAAGTCGAGGTGGGGCGGAGCTACTCGCGGCCTGGCCAATAGACAGCGAGCTCACCCCCGAGTTGACCAATCACAGCGTTGTTTTGGTGGCGGCCGCTGCGCTCCGTCCTCGAACTCACAGCAGCAGCAGCGGCGGCAGCAGCAGCCTGTTCTTCCCCTGACGCGCTGAAACTGCTGCCGACCGTTACGGACGGTAACAAAGGTCAGCATGTTCTCCCGCAGTGGCTGCAAGTCTGACCGCAAACCCAAGCGCCATCTTCCAAAAGTCTCAGCACTGCGAACGTTCCACAAACAGCAGCCGTCCTCTGCAGCTCACGTCGGTTAGCTTCGGTACAAGCAGCTACGCAACAGAGTTCGGCTGTGGGCTTCCACACTCTGATGCTTAATGCATTTTAGAAACTAAAAAAAAAAAACCAAAACACGGTATGTGACGCAGTTCCCATCTCATAGGCGGCTCCATTTTTGGAAACACAGTTTCATCTGTCTCTCTGACGTTAGCCATCATTAGCCATGACGTTATGTTGTGTGTCCGGGCTGCAGTCTGCTCCAGCGGCTGCCCGCAGCTACGTCCGCCTTACCTTTCTCCGGGGCATTTTCCCTGATGTGACGCGTCTCTTCAGGCGGATCAGCAGCCCACACTTTGGGACTAATTTATCTCCGCACGAATAAATAAAACGGGCACAAAATCCCCCGTTTTGACATCAGCCAACTCAGCTGAAAAAGGCGCATCAATTTCTTCCCACTTCCTTGTACTGCGCAATCTCGGTGCTTCGGCCAAATCCTTCCGTGTGGAAAATAAAGTTGTACTAAGTAAGTAAGTAGACGAATTGGAGACATTGTTGTTGTTTTACAGTATGGTTATTGTTTATCACATTAATAGCACTAATTGTATTATATTCCTAACAGCTGGTCAAACGAAAAACGCCAGAATGTTTCAAAGACTGAGTACTTGACTCCAAACTCCGTTCCGTTCCGTTCCGGAAGTGAGCGGGGGGTAACCATCTCGCTCGCAGCAGAGCGACGTTCCCACACGTTGACGTGGGATCGGAAGTCAGTCGCCTTCCTCCGAACGTTTCATCGTCTTCAGCCTCATGCACCTTGAAACTTGAACGCCGCCACGGAGAAGATTCCCAGTCTGACAGCCAACCGGAACGCCGTGCACGGGTATTGTTTCGCCCCTCATCAACGCCGACTTGAACTACTATGGCCAGTAGCACCTCTAGGACAGTGCACGACATTTTTGAGAGCATGGAGTCCGGACCTGCTGCAGCCCCCAGCACCGCCACTGCTCAGGTACGAGGAACACACTGGTTCGGACAAGAACACACACCACACGCCTGTCACCGACAGACATCCGTGTGTTCATACCTGAGACTGTGTGTTTTTTTCAGACTCTTTGATCCATGTGAGGTTCATTAAGTCACCTCACGAGACAAACATGTGACTGAGCCACAGTGAGGAAACATGGGTGATTCCACTTTGAGCTGGTCTTGAGTCATGAAATCAACACAATGAAGTTACTCAACTTTCTGTACAACTTTTGCTGTACTGCAGTTGAACCTACCTGCTGCACACCAAGAATAACAACAATCAGAGAAACATAAACCAGTGGATCTTCAGAGCAGTTTTCAAAGTGAAGGAGCTTTCTCATGTATTCCACATAGACCATCATCACGTCCTGCAGCCACCCAACTCTACTCATTAAATAGTGCATGTACATTGTAGATTTATCGTTGTCTTGTATTCACAGAAACCTTTCAGTCCTAAGACTTGACTCCTCTTGACAGTTCTTGTTTTAGATGTTTTAGGTGAATCTTACTTTTGAGATTCAAAGTCTCTTCACCATCATATCTTGATATGTGATGTAAATCAAACACCAGGAAACAGACAAATATTCTCCTCAAAATACACTTAAAACAAGATGGCGAAGCAGGAAATCTGACATTTGAGAGCTGCTACTCATACATTAATTGATTCATGAATAACTTTACCAGTATTTAGGGGAAAACTCATCTTAACATTTACAAGCCACAAACTAAACTGACAACACTGAAAGAAAAATGCACATTGCACCATTGAAATATCTGCCAACGCTGTAGATCATCACCGTGTCGCTCTGAACATCACAGAGCAGCTTCAGTCTGGAGTCTGGTCCTGACGGTCCTGACGGTCCTGACGGTCCTGGCGGTCCAAAGGTCCAGGTGCAGGACGCAGTCTGTTAATAGTTGACCTCCTCTCAGCAGCGGCACAGAGGTGGTGCTTTTTTGACCAATAATACGTCGGCAAACGCTCATGTGTAATAGTGTGTTTAGAAAGGTTATGAAGGTGATTTTCATTTATTAGGATGAATAGTTTTAATGGAATTAAGTGTCTTTTGTGATCCTGCAGCTGTAGCAAGACTCTGATGGTTTTTTTTTTCTGATTTGATTAAATCCATCTGCTTATCATCTGAACATCTTTGTGCACGTTGTCTGTCCTCGACTCGTCAGGCCTGGCTGGATCATCATTCCGGTTCCCTCGGCCTGTTCATCAGCGGGAGGTGTGTCCGTCCAGCGGACCGACAGACGTGCTCCCTGGTGGATTCTAAAGGTAAAAGCAGCCGTCTGTAGATCACAGAGAGCAGACACAGTTTGTAAAGGGTGTCAGGGTGTTTCCACTTCTACACGGGAAACGTCAGCCTGAAACTCTGACAGGAGATCAGCCTACATCACATGTTGTTGTTTTTTATGGCTGTGAAGAGTTTGACACATTCGCTTGAGACTACAATGAAGACTACAGATTGAATATAAATCCAATAAAAAACTGAACAGAAAATAAATCGAAATAGCAAATAACTAAAATCCAGCTATGTATTTTTTTTCCAATCTGAAGAGTCCCAGTGACATGAAATCAGAATTTTTTGTTTTCAGACTTGAATGTGAAATTGTCAACGTTTGATTTCGGTGGCGTCCATGTTTGCTTCCATATACACCACGTGCTACGTGGGATGTCTTGTTATTGTTGTTTAACGTGTGCGTCACT
The DNA here is from genome assembly GCA_901007665.1 of Aeoliscus strigatus. Lineage (NCBI taxonomy): Eukaryota > Metazoa > Chordata > Actinopteri > Syngnathiformes > Centriscidae > Aeoliscus > Aeoliscus strigatus. The sequence continues at coordinate 88,848 of CAAKHB010004614.1, forward strand.
GCCGTTCACACTGGAGTCTGATACAAGTCTCAATTCAATAACTCTGTGAACGCACACACACACACGATCAGCTCTGATCATAAAGTCCTGCCGTGTGAACGCAGCCGATCTGGTTGGCCTGCGAATGGTGAAGACCTGTTATTTCTCTCTTCTCCAGGCGGTGACATGTGCAGCCTGGTGTGTGCTGTGGAGGACGATATTCGTCAGTGTGCCTCGTCCGCTGTGGACGGATACAAGACCTGGAGTAGCCTGTCCTGCTACCAGAGGGCCAAAGTGCTGCTCAGGTACGTCAAACTCCAACATCCTACGCCGCCGTGAGCAGTTCTACTTCTACGTGTGTGTGTGTGTGTGTCTCCGTCACTCTGCACTGAATCTTACCACCGTGTTTCTCAGCGTTTTTGTTGACTTCAAGTGATAGCGACTGAAAATGAGCAGATCCTCTTACCGAACTAACTACAACAAGATGTGTATCATTTTCACTTTTCACAGGTCAGTGAGCGTTCTCGGGCAGCACGGTCAGTGTTTGTCGGAGCTGTGCGAGCTGTGTGACGCGTCCTGCACCTCCTCGGCCCTTGTCAGACTCCTGCAGTACTACAGCAGCTGGGCGCAGCTCAGGGACGCTCTGATGGACAGGTGGACCCCTCTGGGTGAGCCAACAGGCACATGAGGAGGAAGAAATGGTGTTTTCATGTTGTTGGTTTCCTGTTCTGCAGGTGTGGTGTTAGTGGTCGTCTCTGGTGACTGCGCTTTCTCCTCCCTCATGCTCAAAGTCGTACCAGCGCTGGCGATGGGTAACACACATACAAACAATGAACTCTGTGTTGTACATTTGTTTGGTTGTTTGATTTTTTTTTTTTTTTTCTTTTTCACATCCGTTTCCTTCGAAATCCTCCCAGGCAACTCTGTCATAGTTGTCGCTGGCCGTAGCACCGCCCCCCCAGCGCTCCTTTTGGCTCAGCTTCTCACCAGCGCAGGTCTTCCTGCCGGGGCGCTGAACGTCTTAACAGGAAGTGACATGACGCTGGGTGCTAAAGTCGCCCACAACCCAAACGTCAGCTATGTCACCTATACCGGCAACAAGCAGGTGGGTGGGGGGGGGTTGTGCATGCGTGTGTGCGCATGTGTGTCTTCAGAAGTTAGAATTCCAGTAAATAAAAACCCATCATTCCATCTGTCTCAGGACGGAGTGATGCTGTGTAAAGCCACAGCCGGGTTCGGTGTTCCTGTCTCTGTCTCTCCAACCATCGGCGCCACGTGTCCCATCATCGTCTTCGATACGGCCGACATCCACAGCGCGGTGGATGGCGTGATAGAGACGGCCTTCAAGAAGAGGAAGGAGGTGAAGGATGCCTAGAACCACAGTGGAAGGAACGAGCGTGTCCCCTCTGTGACCGTCTGCTGCCCCCTCCAGGTGAATTGGGTGTTGTACGTGCAGGAGAGCGTGTCGGACGCTGTCGTCACCCGTCTCAGGCTGCGTATGTCGGGGATGAAGTGCGTGGCTCTGTCCAGTGACGCAGACAGGGCCCTGGTGGATGCTGCAGTACACGAGGCTCAGCAGCAGGGGGCCACGGTCAGTGTTAGCATCTTTAGCTTAGCGTCAATGTTTTTCAGAAAGAAAAAGCAGTGATTTCTTTCCTGTCCCCTCAGTTGGTTCAGTCCGGCTCCGCCCCCTCCTCTGGTGCCCAGTATCCTCCCACTGTGCTCTGTAACGTGGCGCCCTCGTGTCCATGTGTGGTCAGCCCGTCTCCTGGGCCGCTGCTGCCTCTGATGACCTTCAGAAGCAACACGGAAGCAGCGACCCTGGGTGAGGACGCAGCGGCCCGACGATAGAAGTACATTAGGGTGAACGTTCCAGTGTTCCAGCTTACGGGAATCCTGGAATACTCACTGAGTCGCTGGTCACTCAGTGTGACCCAGTCGTGACCCCCTCCGTCCATCAAACCATCAAACAAGAGGAATAAGACATAGAAGCAACTGGAGAAAAGAACACTTTTCCAACGCGTAGTGAGATGGAGTAACGTATGCGCGTGCCCCGTCTGAATTTGTCTGTCATACTGGAAACGTCCTGGAAACGAATGGGAACCGTGAAGACAAAGTGGCTCCAGTTGTAAAACAAAACCCAACCAGCCCACAAGAGGAGAATGATTGAACACACCAAAGGGATAAAACCCAGAACAGAACAGAAAGAGGAAAGAAGAAGAAATGAATCGGCTTAAATAAGTATTTGTGAGCCATGTTAACGTTTGTTGTCCTCTCAGGAAACCACAGTCCTCATGGTCAGGCTGCTTCTGTGTGGACAGAAGATCTGACGCTCGCTCTGGAGACTGCCAAGAGGTACGTCCTCTGTCTTCAAGCTTCTTTATCTTTATGGTAACAGAATAAATCTTTGTAATCTTTGTGTCTTTCTACTGTCTTACGCTGACTCCACACGGAGACTCTTTCTTTGTGTAAACACACGTTTTGCATCATGTTGTCTGATGATCCAAGTGGATCCTGAAAACACACCTTTTTCAAACCTGCTCTCAGGGTGATAAAATACCTCGCCTTCTCGTCTGGTCAACAAATCCACATACTTTTCCTGTCGATGTCATCGCTGCACCCTGTTTTTGGTGAATTTCAAACGCCACCTATAGGGCTGGAATATGAACTACAGCGTGTTGAGTTGTTTTCAGTGGCCCCGTTTGGTTGTAAATATTCTTGATATGATGCTCAGGAAGATGGGGGGGGGTTGTTCTTGATCTTTGTCTCTCTTTGTCTCGCCCCCCCCCCCAAACCCCCCACAATAAATGACAAACCAGTCATCTACATTCCTCAACATTCCTGATTTCCCGTTCCTCGTCTCTCTGCAGTCTGTCCGTGGGCTCGGTGTGGGTGAATTCCATGTCGGTGTCTGACCCGTGCCTTCCTGCCTCCGGCCACAAAGACAGCGGCACCTGTACTGATGGAGGACAGGAGGTTGGTCCCTGGAGGCTTCAGATGCTCTGATGACTGCAGATTAACAGTCTGCACCCTGATCTTACTGTTCCAGGGTTTGTACCAGTTCCTCCGCCCGTCCTCTTCATCTCCTCCCACTCGCTCCTCCTCTCTTTCTATGGACTATGAAAAGTTTGGAGCAGCGGCAGCCACACCTGTCATTCCCGATGACACCAACAGGTGTGTTTGCGATGTGCATACTGTCCAAAGTCGCTGTCTGGGCTGCAAACGGGAGGTGGTGAAGGGAATGCCCCCTTTACCTCGGATAGACGACTTTTAAGCGGGTCCAACTTAGAGTACACAATCCAAGATGGCGTCAGTAGCTCAGTATAAACTGTTCAAACTGTTTTTGTATCACTTATCACGTGTTCATTTGAATGACTCGGTGTAACGCCAGACAATGTGTTGTTACACACTAACAACTAGACCATGTTGTGATGGAACAGGAACACAAACAACTCTGGGAATCACATCCAAGTGGTGATTTTTTATTCTCTCTTCCCATCCACTGCCCTCAGTGCCTCCAGGTTTTACCTGCAGTTCGTAGGCGGTAAAACCTGTAAAGCCGTGTCGGGTTGCAGTGTGGCGGTACAGTCAGCAGGGGGCGGTGGTTTGCTTGGCTATTGTCCAGACGGGGGCCAGAAAGACGTCCGTAACGCTGTGGAGGCGGCCATCAAAGTTCAGCCGGGGTAAGAGATCGGCACAAACAACATCCTCAAACCCCTCAGGTCCGTGTCCCCACACGGAGACGAGTTCCTCCACATCCTCAGAGGTCCACGCTGGCCTGTTTCCATAAACATCCTCGTTATGTTTCAAAGAATCTCTTTGTACATGACTCTACGAGAACGATCTGAGCTTGTGATCTTATCTTGATTTAAAGAAAATGGTTTAAATTGGGAAGAAGCCTGAGACCTGCAGACATACAGACATTCAGTCATGTGGTGTGCAGGTAACTGGTTGTAAACAAGAATAATTCCAGACTGTGGTTCAGATAAGAAGGACGTTTTGCAACCTAGTGAACTTTATTACTTGTCAAAGTCCAACAGTTCAACAGCCCAACAGTCCAACAGCCCTTTGAGGGCTGTAAAAAAAAAAAAAGGTTCTGGCTTTGCTGAGTCATGCTCAGCATCAGAAAACACACCCTCACATACTGACTCATTCCTGATGCATCGCTTCTCTCTCGTCCAGCTGGATGAAGAAGAATCCGTCTGCTCGAGCTCAGTCCCTCTACGCTCTGGCAAAGGGCCTTGAGGCCAAAAGCAGGGACCTGGCTGCATCCATCAATGTCCAGACCGGCCTCTCATTGGAGGAGGCCAATGAGGAGGTGGAGCTTAGCGTCGGCAGGCTCAGTGATTGGGCAGCGTACTGTGACAAAGTCCAGGGAGGAACGCTGGTAAGGCTGTTTGTGTCACCGACATGAGAACACGATATGAGTCTTTCACTAACGATGTCCCCACTTGGTCTCTCAGCCCGTTCCACAGTCCGGCTCCGGGTTCTCCGTCCCTGAGGCCCTGGGGGTGGTGGGTGTCGTCCTGCCAGACAAGACTCCCCTCCTCTCCATGGTAACACTGCTCGGGGCAGCGGTCGCCACTGGGAACGCCGTCGTCATGGTTCCCAGTCAGCATCACCCTCTGCCTGCACTCACATTTGTTCAAGTAAGAGTAGGGTCGTTTGTGGGTTGACCTTTGACCTCTGTGCTGTAACAATACAGCAACAGGCCGAGCTTTAGAAATACAGCAGGTAAGTAGTTGCAAGTACATACAGATACAAGACAAAGGAATTATTTTGTGTGTGTGTGTGTGTGTGTGTGTGCGCGCGCACACGTTCGTTCGTTCATTCGTGCACGTGTGTGTGCATCAGGTGCTCCAGACTTCAGATCTTCCTGCTGGTCTGGTTAACGTTGTCACAGGAAACACAGATCAGCTCACTGTCGCTCTGGCTCGTCACAGCGTCATAAAGGCCGTGTGGTTCTGGGGCAGCGCACAGGTGAGGACCAACACGTTCCCTCAGGATACTCAGACAACAGCCGCAGCGCTGCGATTGGAGAACAGAACTTTACCAAAATACATAAGGAACAGTCTGAATGTGTGAACAAATGTGCAAATTATAATTCTGCGTAGAAATAGTTTTAGTTGAAATGTTTAGTAGGGTGTAAATACACAGGTAAATACAGCTGAAAGCAGGATTAGTTCAACAGGACCTGCACCTCCACTGCACCCCGTCCTCCTGAATCTGAGTCACAAATACTTCATTCATCCCTGAGGGGAACGTGTTCGTCACAGCAGCTCCGCCGGGGAAATGAAAAGTGAACCTAAGGGTGTCAGACATACGGCCCGCTGGCCCTAAGTGGTCCGCCAGAGGGTCCGGTCCGGCCCCCGGGATGAATTTGCAAAGAGTAATGTTCCATAGAAAACATGCGTAGGAGTAAAAACTGTTCCAGTAACACTGAGAACCACACATCAATGAGATCCTTCATAGCTCCACTTTGGTTCGTGTGGTGAGTCCACTCCGGTCTGGGACGGGGAAATGTTTGTAGATTTAAAAGAATGTCACGATCTTGACAAGTTGTATTTATCATAACGTGAAGTACTAGTTTTCAGTTACTAAAAGTTTTATCCCTGCTGGGGATAGATCTGCTGGGAGTTGTAAATGATAAACTGAGGGTGAATGTTACGTTTGATATATCTGGTCCGGCCCACCTTTTTTGGCCGAACGGGTCCCCTGAACAAACATGAGTATGAGTTTGGCCTCTGATGCAGAGCCATTCCAAAGGAGAAAGTAAAAGCTCACTGTGTTTGGTGCTTCAGGGCTGTCAGTACCTCCAGCACACCTGCACCAGCCCCCTGAAAGCCTTGCGGCTGTTCGACCAGGAGGACGCGGACAGGAAGGACTGGACCGATCCGTCGGTCCTGGAGGAGATGTGGAGAAATGCTGTGCAGTGGAAGAGTGTGTGGATTCCCACTGCGTGAGCAGAGAGCAGCAGGAACACAGATGAATGGAGGCGTTTTCTAGCCTAGAGTGTAAACATAGAACGAACTGTATCCACACGCCGAAGTCCTTTCACAAAATACACATATTTGCAGCTCAGGTACGTTGTGAGACGCAATAACCGGGCTAATGTCGTTTCAGGGTAAAATGAAGCGAATCTACGTTATACCTCCTTGAATCTTCCTTAAATATCACAGCAACATCATGTTTCACCACCTGAGATGTCCGACACACACAAAGCGACAGTTAACAGGTTTATTTCATTTTGTTTCTTCACAGTGCAGCACTTACACCGATCCAGAAAGAACTCGTTTTGATGAAGGTCACATGTCTGCAGCATGTAGACATTGTCAAACTGAGTTTCATGAGGAATGGAAAAGAACAATAGCTCGTGTAATTACGATCATTAAATTTCTACCTCTGTCGTGTGTACTTCTACCCCTTCTGGTTCTTCACCTCAGCCTGCGTCCAATCAGCAGCAGTACTTTTGAACTGTGTATTTCATGTACTGCAGTAGACTTTTTTAACGTCCGTCCGTTGTTTTGTACTGCAGACATTCCCTCATGAGATGTTATGTGTCTTCCAAATGTCAAATGTGTTATGTTCATGTGTTTGCAAATGACCCTACAGGTCACCGTAGACTGAATAGAAGACACTCGGCTGCACCGGGGCTTTGTTCCAGGTAGCAGGTTTATCAGTAAATCCTGAGTTTGTTCATCCATTTCAGGTGATATATCGCGAAGAGAGAAGAAAGTACAACTCAAAAAATTAAACAGTTGTAATTTCAAACCATGAATGTTTCATATATATTTTAAATTCAACCAAACATAAACTGAAATGTTCAAGCCTTTTTTGTTTTAATGTGGATAAACATGGCACACAGCTCAAAGTCCCAAATCCAGTAGGTCAGATTTGAGTTAGCATGTTTAAACTGCATTAGATTCCTCAAACCTGAAACAAAACTCTGTAGCATTTGGAGACTCGGTAGGCTCCAATTAAACACACATTTAAGTGACTGAATAGTTTCATTAAAGCAGTTTCCACTGAATCCTACTTCTATTTTGTCTGTTTTCCATACTCTTCTTCGAGCTGGCTCTGAGTTCAGTCTATCTGCCTTCACGTCCTCAGTCATAAGACTCCTGTACGGCACCAAGAAACAGGAAGGACACGACACGGGTGCTGAGTCACAACAATGACACAGCAAAATGGGCAACACAAAACACACAAAATCGCTGAGTTAATTGTGTGACTCAGCAAAAGTACATGTTTCTACGTTTAACGGGGTTTTTACCCATATGTTGTAAAGTGGGCGCAGCAGGTGTTCCAAAGTCTCCCGCTGATGTGACACATTCCACCACGTGCGACTTTGACCCCCGCTGATAAAAATCATTAAACTGTTTTTGATTCTGACGAAATGTCTTTGTCAGTGTTTTGCAGCAAACAGCAAAAGTCATCTGCTCTGAGGCCAACACCCACACAAGGGCTTCTGGTACTTTCCACAACAGGTTCCTCTTTTCTTAATAAACTGGAAGCGTGTATATTGAATATAATACAATAATATCTGCTTAATCAGAAAACATTTTGAAATCCCTGCTTAGTTGGAGTTTTTGAACTTAAACAATCAGTGTTTTCTTTATTTCTTAAAAGTTACAGTTTATACAAAACAAGGCTTAATCGTCAATAGAATTATTGGAACAGAGGAGGAAATCTTTTTTTTTAATCAAGACGCACACAAAGGTACACAGATGTTCCTCTGTGTGTGGCCATGTGTAGTTTTTAAAAAATGTTTTTAACGAAACTGTATGTTTGTTTTATGGGTCAAAGTGGGTCTGCTGTGGCAGACTCGGTCACGTGACCTTTTGTGCATCGAAGTAAACTTTGAAGCGCAAAGTTTGTCCAACTGTCGGCCGTGGACGGGTCCAGTCCCCAAAGTCCATGTCCATGGACATAACTCCGTATGTCTCTTCACTCGACCCCGGTGCAGACCGGACCAACCTCCACAGGATCTCAAAGAGGGATCGAGTTCTAGTTCAGCTTGTTGCTGCGGCTTGATCTGCTCATGTAAAGTAAATCGGTCCAATCGTTTCCATTAAGTTTTATAGGAGAGCAAAGTTCGTGGTAAATATGTTGGTACAACACGAGTTAGAGGATCCTTTTAGGCTTTTCCACTTGTGATGATTTTTGTGATACTGAAATTAAATGTAAGGGAAAAAAAGCCATAGCAAAATCCACTAAACACACGAGCCGGTGGCTAAATTCAAAGTAAATAATAATCCAGTTTAACAAAAAAAAATGCTTCGTCATGACATGTGATTTACTGTCATTGCGTTAGAATTAGATCATCGTCACACGAGCCCCCACAAAACCACTTCCTGTTTTCATGTCACTGCTCACTGATTGGTGGATTCCTACTGTCACGTGCAGTCCGTCACGTGGGTTTCAGCCATATAAAATCCCCCCTCGTCCGTCCGCCATCACACATCGGGAAGAAACCGGAGGAGTTCTTGCTTCAACAGTGATTGAACGGAACTTCTTTCTTCGTCCCTCTTTCGTCTACGATTCTTAACTACTTGTACGCATCTCAAAAGCTCATTCGACATCTTTATTTTTGTACTATTTTTGTTAAGAAAAAGCAACAAAAACGCCAGCCAAGATGGACTCCCAAGTGCGTCAGAACTACCATCGCGACTGTGAGGCCGCCATTAACCGAATGGTCAACATGGAGCTGTTCGCCTCATACACCTACACCTCCATGGTAAGACAACCCCCCCCAATCACGAGTCGTATTCTGTGTTATTCGTGAACAATCATAAGAACTGGTGTTGAAATGAAGCGTTAACTGTAGTGTTTGTATTGGCCTGGTTGCCAGATAAGGAGTGTTCATCCCCCGTTCACTTTGCTGATAAAGAAACTGCCGTGTCATGCTTGTTTTGCATGTTTTCTAACTTTATAATTCAACACTGCTCACACTGACAAGAGCCTTAAAACATGACTCATGCATCTAAACACTGCCTGGTTGCAGAACTGCCTGTTGTGTTGCCAAATAATGATGGGTCAAGGCTCTTAATGACAATGCTCTAATTTGTCCCCCAGGCGTTCTACTTCTCCCGGGATGATGTCGCCCTCCCGGGCTTTGCTCATTTCTTCAAGGAGAACAGCGGCGAGGAGCGGGAGCACGCTGAGAAGCTTCTATCCTTCCAAAACAAGAGAGGAGGGCGGATCTTCCTGCAGGACATCAAGGTGAGCACGCACCTCACGCAACTTGACCTGTTTTCACTCAGATAATTGTCTGTATTGTTCAATACTTTGATTTCCCCTTCTTCCTGTAGAAACCGGAGCGTGACGAGTGGGGCAGCGGGCTGGAAGCCATGCAGTGTGCCCTGCAGCTGGAGAAGAACGTCAACCAGGCTCTTCTGGATTTGCACAAACTGGCCTCAGATCACGTGGACCCTCATGTGAGGAGTACAACTATTTTTGCACATTTAAAGGGTGATGTTCGACCGACCGACATAACCGCTTTTCTCTCCTCCTGTTCACAGCTGTGTGACTTCCTGGAGACTCACTACCTGAATGAGCAGGTGGAGGCCATCAAACAGCTGGGCGACTACATCACCAACCTCACCCGCATGGATGCCCACACCAACAAGATGGCGGAGTACTTGTTTGACAAGCACACCCTGGGGGGGAAGAGCTAAAGACCCAGCTCATTACATCTGCTCCAGCACCTTCAATGTGACCCAGGATGTCTTGTCACTCGTTCTGTTGACAGCAAAGATGTGGATGAATATCTGATCTGCTTCAGTTGAATTAAACCATTTGAGCTGGAATCTTTTGTGTCTGCATCTGATTAGTGTCTGAATGTTTATGACTTAAGATAGTTTCACAATTTATCGTTCAACTCTTGTATTTAGGTGCAAATGTTGATGTAAAGGGCTAGAGAAAGGAGTTCATGGGCTAGATGCCACATGGTGGTGCTGTTGTCCAGTGTACAGTCTAGTCTAAGACGGACGGCTGGATCCTGTTTTCCTTATATTAAGCTTTTTTTTTTTGTTGTCCTTAGGGCAGCTCTAGCAAAGTGAGTTGTATGTGTAAGACGAAATGGGTGAAAAGTTTACAAGAATAATCTTTTTATTACTCTAAGTCAGAAAGTAATAAAAGAACACTTGGCTGTAAGTCAGTTAGATATCCACACTCAAATACAGGGGTGCTGCTCAGGATTTGGAGCCTTTGGGCCCCCACCACTTCGATGCCGTAAACCCTGACACTGTTCAGGCATGGATTAATATTCTGCTCACAATAGATTTAAAGATTTTGTGCAAGACTGATGAAAATTTGTGCGGCATCTTTGAGATTTGAATCATGATAATTAGCTTAGTGCAGTTTTACACGTCATAAAATCTCATCTCATCTCAAAGTCTCATCTTTAAATCGGGGTTGTAAATCAATTGTTTTCAAAGAAAAAGTTGAAATGGCAAAAAAATGCGAATTTAGTCAAAATCTCTCAATAAAAATAAATGTTAAAACAATTTAAAAAGACTATGAAAACATTGCAAAATTGGAAAAGATTGAAAAAAGGAAATTAAAAAAAAAAGGAAAATTAGAAAAAAGGAAATTAGAAAATCCAGGATCCATCAGAGCCAGCTTCCAGGTAAGTACTAGGTATGTTACTACCAGCACATACTCTTCAGTCGGTTGATGTGGTCTCTGAAGCTGAGTGAGGTCCCTCCCTAAGTGGCTCTGGTCATCATAGGAAGGCATCATGGAATCATGGAGAGGTCAATATCATGACCCAACCTGTGGAAGGTACCTCAAACCAGTATCAGCTTTCTGATCCGAGCAACCTACGACAGCTTGTCCCCAAAACCTCTGGTGTGGTACCGAAAAGATCTGCTCCCTCTGCCACACCAGCAACGCTAGCATGCAGCACATTCTGTGGGGCTGCAAGATCGCCCCAGCTGATGACCCAACTAGGCCCACAAAGGTGTTGGGGGCACAGGGGACACCTGTGTTCCAAAGGTAGGAGGTGCAGGAGGTCAGGCAAAAATATCCAGTAGAGACCAAACCACCAAACCTGTATTTTCTAATTGTCGAAACATGAGGCAAAAACCCGACTTGTTGATGACAAAAGTCATGCTATAGCTTTGTGTCGTGGAACATTCTGAATCTCAAACGCAAAGATGTGTTTTTATGGAGTGGAGGTGGATGGAAAGTAGTTGGCAGCGAGGGATAAGAGAGATTAACAGAGGGGGAGGGAGGGACAGACAGAGAGAGACAGTTGTGATCTTCTCTTCAGTCACTGCTGGTTGATCAGACTCGAATACGTTTGCATCCATGATAATTCATGATAATTGAAATAATTCCAATTCGAATACACTGCTGAGGACTAAACAGGGTGAGTATTTCTGTCTTTTCCTTTGTATCTATGTTTTCATACTTTTTCTCTTCTCACATCATTCTCTTTTCACATCAGACTCGATAGAAGTGATTTATTTTCTAGTTCTCTTTGAAAATGACATTTCTGCAGCTCCATTAAAAGTCAGTTTGTTGATCACGTTTTGCAGTAAATCCTGTATGAAGCCTCCGTGTCTCAGGCACCACAAGGTCATTTGCTGTAGTTTGAGTGTTTAACAGCTAATCTCTGGATTAATGCGTTTCACCACTTTGTGAAAAATTAATTCCTGCATGAGAGAATCATTTGATTTTAAACACGATGGTGGACGTTTTGCAACACTGCTAAAGATTAGTTTAAGTGGATTATGGAGGCTAATGCTTGTCTATTTGTGTCTGTATTCACGTGAAATCACCTGCAACAAAACCCATGTTAAAATTTGCACAAAGACTCTACTATCAGATTCAAAGGATGGTTGCAGGTTTCCACATGTATACAACAACATTTATGAAGCTACAAAAGGAATTTAACTGCAATCTAAACTGAGAATCATGAATAGAATAATACGAAGAAGACTGTATGAAGATATGAGAAGATCGGTGTGAAGAGCAAGTCACATCACTGATTCTCCCACATCTTCTGCTCATCATGACAATAAGCTTCAGTTTTACTCTTATTCCATCTGGTGTCTCAGCTTTTCTTTAAATACCATTTGTTAAATCCCATGTTTTCAATGAAAAATCAAGATTACATTACTTTTAAATGGCAAATCCAATAGAAATTTAAAATTGTAAAACTAAAAATGAAAGATATGGAAAAATTAATAATTGAAAATTTGAGAAGTTGAAAAAAATGGAGAAAGTGAAAACACTGAAAATGGGAAAAATGGAAAATTGAAATATTAAAAATTGAAAATGGAAAAACTGAAAAACTGAAAAATTGAAAAAAAATGAAAAAAAAAAACCCAGACATTTATTTGTTGTTTGATTTACATAAGCACATTCCCACTAACTAAGTCCCAGTATTCTGTGACGCTCACCAGGAAACAGAAATTTGCAGCTTATATTCAGACATTAATTCAGTGGCTTGCTGGCCGGACGCCTTCTGTCCTCATGAGGCCAAACATGGCACACAGAGGTTTGTGACAACACTGCAGCTTACAGCTGATGTGACCCACATAACTACTGAGGTTTGAGCTCATACAGAGAAACCTCAGACAATCTGTTAATCACAGAATGTTTGTTGACCGGGAGAGAATTTGTTGGAAGACATTACAATGAAACTGAGGTTTCCAACTCAGTTCACTTAAGGAACAAACGGAACAATATTCAATTGCTCACATGAGACAGAGTTGAAAGCTGCAAGAACACGTGTGAATACAAATAATTTTTAGAGATGATCAGTATCAGTTACTGTCTTTGAGTCTGATGAATATAAGAAATCTGCACATCTGTGTCTCTCTCACACACATACGTGCACACAGACACATATGTCATTGTGGAGGTGTGTGTGTGTGAAGATTAATGACATACGGCCTGGAGGAGGCAGAATGGTGGAGAAAGGGGGCGGAGCCTCCGAGAGGCAAACTGTCCTTAATTTGTTTAAACCGAGGGATTAGTGGATTACCTTTGGCACTTAATCTTGTTACGTGGTCACAGTGACAGAAGGGTGTGTGTGTGTGTGTGTGTGTGTGTGTGTGTGTGTGTGTGTGTGTGTGTGTGTGTGGTCTAATGGTTCACATGAGCAACTGACAACATCCAAAGAAACTATTGATTTTACATTTCTTTCTTTCTATTTGCACTTTCTGCACATTTTGATACAAAGTTTTTATGTATTATTTGTCATAATTTTTTGCTGTCATCACGTGTGAAGCAATACACTAATTTCAGTTGTTATCCACATTTAAAAATTGTTATTTCATCTTGTGTTTGTTAAAATGTGCAGAGTGCAACTGTTCATGCAAATTGACATAAGTAAATGACATTTAAATCATCATATATTCTAAATAGTTATAACTCACAATGACACACAAGCAATTACAATTCAAGTTGAATAGGTGGTTCCTCTTTGTTGAAACAACATAAACTATCATTTCCTGTTTGTGGTGAACCAATGATGGAGTGTAACAGTGAGAGGGGATTAAACAGATTACAGCCGGGTGAAAGGTCAAACAGGACGTAGGCGATGCACATGCACCGATTCTGTCTTCACCTTTTTGTTTTGTTTCCATACAGCAGCAATGCGACTGGTCAGCGTGGCGGGGGCACGCCTCCGCAGGGCGGTGGAGGAGGAGGAGGAGAGGGAACGTCCACCGGCGCCACCGCCCCCGTCGCACCACTCCAACCATCAGTTTGCCAGCATGAAGAACAAGTTCTTCAATGAGCTCACACACCTGCCAAGTGAGCGCCAGCAAACACCACACACACACACACACACACACACACACACACACACACACACACACACACTTTCATCTCACCATCTGACAGTCATCAGTCATCTCATGTTCTTCACATTTCTCTCTTCCATCTCGTTCCTTCATGTGACATCTCTGCTCTGCTCACCAAGACCATAAACTCAAGAGTAAGTCCCGTCTCCTGATTCGCAGCTTTTAACCCTTTATATCCTGGCAAGGAACCATATATGCTTGAAACTGGCGTTGAAAATTTGAATCTACAAGTATTTCGATAAGTGTCCTATAAAGGGTTAAAGGAGCTCGTTTGACTCCTGCAATCAGACGTGTTCAACCATCATCCTCAACAGTCGGCATCATTTCATTTCATTTCTGAAAATAACCTAGCATGCTACCATCAGCTCTCGGCTCCTGTGAGGATCCTGGGAACAGGAACCAGAGCGTTCCCATCAGCATATTAATTCAGAGAACATCATCCACATCACTGACTGAACGTTCATCATGTCCATCTTCTCCAGTGCCCATGTGGGCTGTGGGCGCCATCGTGGTGGTGGTGCTGGCCCTCGTCGCCTGCATGGGATTCTGCATCTACAAGAAGTGCTTCAACAAGGGCAAGAAGCCCAAGAAGGTCCGCGAGAGGAAGGGTGGACGAGGACGCAGGAAGAAAGAGGCAGAGGGAGAGGAAGGAGAGGAGAAGAAGGTGAGAGTTCGTCAACACGCCGTAGTTGTTGACGGACAAAACTTCCTCTAGGAGGGTTTCTACCGGAGGCCAACATCCAACAACTGGTATACCTGCTGCTCCTTGTGGTTCGTGCTCTGACCAGGTCCCAAACGTCCATTAAAATGGCGTATAAAATGGTGTCATGGTAGTTTCCCACTCACATGGAGGAGGCATTGAATGGTGATGGACAAGTCAAGTTCAAATGAGTAGAGCCGAGTAGAGCTATGGCTCATAGAAACTGTCAACAGTCAACTGTCATGTTGTGTTGCTGTTACATAATTTAAGTTTGTTAATACCAGCGATGGAGAAAGTTTGAAAGGTAACAGCAGTATAACTATGTCAATGACTTTATCAAAGTAATGTAGCTAATTCCATTTGATTCCTTTTCTAAATGTTAAATGAATGTTCTCATGTATCAGTGTTTGAACTTCGAGCAGCATCAACTCTGACTAAAGACACACCGCTTTAAAATAAACGTCACTAGCATTCATTCACACAATCCAATAATATTATTAAACACATAGAACAGTTGTTCAGATGTAAATGAATGTTAACAATTATTAATATTTGCAGAAGAAATCTAAATCTAAAACACATTTGTCTGGTTATGGATGACACGGTGGTGTAGTGGTCAGCATTGTTGCATCCTCTTTGGTTCGCTTCCCTGTGTCTGCAAGAGTTTTCTCCAGGTTCTCTGGCTTCTCTAAACGTGCCCATCGCAGGACACACAGAAACTGACATTCACACCTATGGGCAATTTAGAGTTGACAATTAAAACCGGACATGACTTTGAAGGCGTGAAGAAGCCGAAGTACCCGCACAGAACACAGGACCTTCTCTCTGCACTGCTGTCTCTCTGTCACCAGCAGGAGCTGTGCTCCAGTCTCGTTGTGTAATGACAGTAAAGATCCAATCTGCTCTGCACAGGAAGGAGAGGAAGGAAAGGAAGAGGAGGAGAAGGAGGCACTGGGCAAACTGGAATACACGCTGGACTATAACTTCACTGATAACCAGGTATAAACCTTCTTTCTAACGTCCCACCTCCATGAACAAGTCGGAGCACTCGATGACTCATCCTCTCCTCCACTGTCTCCCTTCTTCCTCCAGCTGATCGTCGGCATCCTTCAGGCTCAAGACCTTCCAGCCATGGACATTGGCGGAACCTCAGACCCCTACGTCAAAGTCTACATGCTGCCGGACAAAAAGAAAAAGTTTGAGACCAAAGTCCAGCGCAAGAACCTCTGTCCCGTGTTCAACGAGACCTTCACCTTCAAGGTCAGACGGCAGCCACTAACATCGACCCGTGACATGAATCGTCAGTGATGAAATCGTCTCACGCTTTGGGCGGGTTCCCCCTCTAGATCCCGTACACGGAGCTGGGTGGACAGACTCTGGTGCTGCAGGTGTTTGACTTTGACCGCTTCGGTAAACACGACGTCATCGGAGAGATTAAGATCCCCATGAACACCATTGACCTTGGACAGCCGATCCACGAATGGAAGGATCTGGTTGGTGGAGAGAAAGAGGAGGTACGGTGTTTGTTTTCCTCTAAATCGACGTCCATCCAACACCACAAACAAACACAAGCTGTTTATTTACATGAAATGAAAATGAGTTATTACTACATGAAGAACTTGAGTTGGATTCATTCATTGATTAGTTGTTAACAAATGTCAACGACACATGTTGTCTTGTTGACAGGCAGAGAAGCTGGGCGACATCTGCATCTCCCTCCGCTACGTCCCCACAGCCGGTAAACTGACCGTGAACATCATGGAAGCCAAGAACCTGAAGAAGATGGACGTCGGTGGACTCTCAGGTGAGTGTACACGCACACACGCACAGACGCACACACGCACGCACCTTTAACCTGGAAGGTGACGTGACCTTTGCTCTTGTTCCGTCTGTCCCTCAGATCCCTTTGTGAAAGTAGTGCTGCAGCACAATGGAAAGCGCCTGAAGAAGAAGAAGACGTCGGTCAAACAAAACACCCTGAATCCTTATTTCAATGAGAGCTTCAGCTTTGAGATCCCCTTCTCCCAGATCCAGGTGGGACAATCTGGCAGGAAATCAATTCAGTTTGTATAGATAGAAGCATTAGTCCCTTCACGCTTGAAATATTGTAAAAAAAAAAAAAAAAAAGCAATATTCTTTTTTCTTCAAATTTATCATCATCATCAATTCTATTTTCTTTATTTTCTTCTATATTTTTTATTTGATAATTTTGAAAGAGTTACTTAACAGTCCAGTGCCACACTGCCTAACTTTTACATAAATATATATAAATTGTTTGTTTTTGCCACCTCGGGTACATCCAGAGCGGAGGTTTAACTCAAACTTGTGACCACAGTTATTTACAATATAAAGTTAATCAGTACAAATGATCAGCTGATGTTCTGAAAATCACGTTAAACTCACCAGAGATGTTTGTTTGACCTCGTGTCTTCGTCCTCCGTCTTCTCTACACAGAAAGTGCAGCTGCTGATCACTGTGTACGACTATGACAAGCTGGGCAGCAATGACCCCATCGGAAAGTGCTGGATCGGCTACGGCGCCTCGGGTGTGGGTCTGCGCCACTGGTCTGACATGCTGGCCAACCCCAGGCGCCCCGTGGCCCAGTGGCACACGCTGCAGCCGGAGGAGGAGGTGGACGCCGCTCTGAAGGCTCCGATCCGCTAGAAAACACACAAAAACCAGAGACCTTTCACATTTTTGGGTTTCATTCATTCTGTAATTCTTCTTTTTTATTATTCATCTCTTGGTGCATGTGACTGAAAACATACAGACAGGTGACAAAAGTAGGTGGTAGCTAGTGAATCGTCTGGACATTTCAAACACATGAACGAATCATGTTTTTAAGCCGACAAATCTGAAGATGTAATTACAGAAAACTTTTAAAACAAGAAGGGAATAAATGAAAAGTTCCAGCTGATGCACCTATTTCTAAATACGCTACAACATGGGCGCAGCTGTGAGGATGTGATAAG
Organism: Aeoliscus strigatus; assembly: GCA_901007665.1. Taxonomy (NCBI): domain Eukaryota; kingdom Metazoa; phylum Chordata; class Actinopteri; order Syngnathiformes; family Centriscidae; genus Aeoliscus; species Aeoliscus strigatus. The sequence goes on from CAAKHB010004614.1 coordinate 106,319, forward strand.
CCCCGCCCACTCTCACAGTGCTGGCAAGCTGCAAGTTGTAGCACATTTAAGACAGAAATGCAATCGAGGTAAAAGACTCCTCTCTTCCTGAGGCCCCCGTTTGTGAAGACCACAGAGGGTTAGAGGGCGCCTAGAGGGCGCCACTTGTGTGTTTGTCACCTGTCTGTCCACTGAAACTTTACTTGTGTCCTGCCGCACACTGGTTCAGCGTTAATTAAAGGGACACACCAACAATTTATAACCCAAATACAGTGGAGACCCACGAGACAGATGGAATACATACAAACCCTCATATTGTCACTTCTAGGGGACAAGAACATGGCGTTATCCATCTATCATCTACAGATGTGTGCTCCTCCATGAAACCTGAACCTGGAATGTCCCTTTAATGTGTTTTATCACACCTAATATCGTTACTGTTTTCTTTTCCTGTACTTCACCAACTTCCTTTGTTCTGCTGCAGAACATCTGATGAAATTATCCTCCGTGTTTTGTCTGTCAGACTTCATCTTCATATGAAAAAATGTCATGTTTAGTTACATGTTTTTACTGGTTCTTGTCTCATCTTCAGCTTCTCTTTGAATCTGTGTGTGTGTGTGTGTTTGTGTGAGTGTGTGTTTGGAGGGGGTGTATATCATAAGCAGGAAAGTGGGTTGATGTAATTGTATATAAAAAGTTTACTGAATAAAATGTTTTCAAACGACACAAAAACAGGTGGTTTAGCGGACCAGTGCATTTAAAACACACACACACACACACACGTTATGTAACTCATCAGCACCTGTGACCTCTCACCTTAACCGTAATTATTACAACTGATAGCCCCCCCCACACGTTTACATTCTGTCAGAACGTTTACATCAGACTCTACACCCAGTCACCCTCACTTTTTCTTAACCCAACAATAAGTCTGCATCCTCACATTGAGACTTTATCTGTCCTCACACACAAACACACACACGTACAGGTTTGTCCTGATCTGTCTGCGCTGGTGACGCTGGGGTCAGTTTGTGTGAGAGACAGATTAGCGGTGTGTGCACGCTCTAGTCCCACGCTCTGAGCCAAACATGTGAGGGAGGAATTAGAGAGAGAGAGAGACAGAGAGAGAGAGAGAGACAGAGAGAGAGACAGAAAGGGAGAGAGAGAGAGATTGTTGGGGGGTGGGGCAGCAAACAAAATGACAGCATATGAGGTGGAGAGGGAGCAACTCATAGTATAGTATATTATATTATAGTATATTATACATGTATAAACATTATTATTCTGTTCATCGATAAGATGGATTTCTATTTTGACTGGACTGATTTTTCTTCAGTTGCCAACACATTTAGTTCAACCCACTGTTTGTTTAAAGTCTGGTACAGTATAAATATGTCACAGATGTAAGTTATTAATTATTGTAATATCATGAAAGAAACACACATATATAGTGTATGATTGATGTTATACTTTAATTCTTTGTACAAAAAAAAAAAGGCTTTTCAAATGAATTAGTTGAAGAATGTACCGGAACACGTGAACGCTGAGTGTATGTTGTTTTATTCTGGTTATGTCATCAGAAACATGGTGTGTCACGCCAACAATGAATGTGATTCCTCTTTCTGTTTGGCTCCTCTCCCACTCTTGTGTTAGTAGTTTTCTTTTTATTCCCAATGGTTGTTTCACTTCCAGCGGCCGCCCACCTTCCCTTTTCCGTGACCCTTTTTACTGACAGACAGGAAGCAGACAGGAGACACGTCACGCACAGGAAGGAGTGATTACAGGAGCAAATTGATTTGACAAAAATGTACTCACAATTTCTGAGCATGTTGGATCCTGTTGAGCAGCACGATGATCTGTGTGTGGAATTAGAAGTGAATAAAGGAGAACAAAGACGCTGCTGCAGTGAAACGGGACACTGAGCAGGGAATGTCAAACCTCGCACCTCGTACTTCTGGTGCTTCATGTGCTCCATGAAGTCAAATTTCTCAGACTCCAGCTGATAGATGCAGTTCCACATCTCCTGTGCTTGTTGCCTTGGAAGAAGGAAATTTAGAAAAGTTCTTCATCTTTGTTTTTCTATTTCATTTGAATTTTAAAACAATAAGTATAAAACCCTGTTCATCTTATTGCTGCACCAGTGAAGCTGTAACCTCCTGTCACACATACAATAACAGTGTGGGGGGGGAGGGGGATGGAGTAAGGAATAAAATAAAATAAAATAAAATAAAATAAAATAAAATAAAATAAAATAAAATAAAATAAAATAAGGGGCAGTTGTAACACTCACCTGAGAGAATCCTCCCTCAAATTGTCGATGGCCAGTGGCTGGCGCCTCTCAGCCAGAGTCTTCTTCTTGATCTCTCTACCAGTCAGACGTTTGCCCTTCCTCGACTCGGCCTGGAGGCCAACACACAAACACAGTTCGTCCTAGGGGTTTGAATCCCGTCCTGGTCATTGCCATGACAACCGCAGCAGCCGTGGCCTGACCTGACCTTTGCCAGGAAGCCTCCGAAGTTTGCACCCATTCCAGATAGCACTTTCTTCTTCTTGAGGTCATCATCAGCCTTCTTCTTGGCCTCCTCCTCCTCCTTCCTGTGGCGCTCCTCCTGACAGACGACAAGGTTCAGAACTATCAAAACACCCTGACTATGGCGGCAGCGGGGATGTTTAGAGGATTTATTGGAGAGATTTAGTAGTTTTGGTCTTACTGCAATCCTGTTTTGTCGGTCTTTCTCCTTCTCTGCTCGGACTCTCTGGATCTCAGCTCGCTCAGACCGCCGGCGCTCCTGACGCAGAATAAAACAGATAAACATCAACACCATGTTTCATCTGTTTTGTTCTTTATCTAATATTTAAGTCTGTTTGACAGTGAAGTCCTTTCATCAACCAGCCTGACTTATTTTTGCATCATGTTTCTTCTTTAACATACCTCAACAGGGTTCATTTGATCTTATTTTACTTTTCTAACAAATTGTCTGATTTTATCATCCCTCATTTATTTACTTTTTTTCCCTTCTTCACTTTTTCTATTTATATATTTTGTTCTTGCTGTGAGCTGGGTGTTCATATTATGTTATATCTGTTTAACAACTAAATAAATACTGCTTTAATTTTTATACTTTATTATTGAAAGATCTTTGTGTCACATGTCTTTGAAAAGTGCTGCATAAATACAGCCTGATGCTGCCACAGAGGTCAAACCTCAGAGATCTTACAATTCTTTCCTTAAGGCCAATGAGTTCCTCCTCATCCTTCTTCCTCTGCTCGAAGTGGACGTCAATCAGAGTGTGCAGCTCCAGTAAATCCTTCTCCATCCGCTTCCTGTGAATGTCCTGAGGACCAGTGGACCACATTTTACATCTGATGTGAACAAACCACTCAGCTGAGCAGATCGAGAAGAAGAGAAACTTACATCAAAGTCCACCCGCTCTCCTTCAGGAATCTTTGGAGGGGCGAGCTGAGGCATCAGAGGTCTGAACGAAAGGGACGAGGACGAAAGAGGAGTAGACGTGACACTGAGAGAACTGGATCGGTGAAACATGGACTAGATACACAGAGGAAGGAGGTGACAAGACGTACTTGGGTTTGGGACGTTCCTCCTCTTTGGGGTGAGAGGGAGAAAGAGATTTAGTCACAATCTAACAGCCCCCCACCCACCCCCCCCCCCCCCCACACACACACATACAACCCAA
>CAAKHB010004614.1:110012-127328 GCA_901007665.1 Aeoliscus strigatus
CACACATACAACCTCAACGCAACACAAGTAGTATTTGTAACATTCAACCCCCCCCCCCTCCAGGTTGTACAAATACCGGTACCTACCTTGATACTCTTGTTGCTCTGATAGGCCGGAGCAGCAGCCAATGAGAATGCAGGAACGGAGGGAAACTGATTAATCATCAAAAAAAAACCTTTTGATGGTGGTTGATCATGAAAGTCTGAGTTGGTACCTGCTTCATCCTCGTCCTCCTCCTGCTCTGCCTCGTCCTCCTGCTCGTCCTCGTCCTCTGATGGACAAAAGACAAACACACGTCAGTCCCACGCAGATCGTACACAGACAGATGTGGACACGTACGTACCCTCCTCTGCCTGCTGCCTGGACCGACGAGGGACGGAAGAAACAGAGAAACGTAGTTAGATCGTGACTATTGTTCACGTGAACAAGGGATGAGATGGAGGCGTCTTTACTCACTCATACTCTTCTTCTATATCCGACATCCTGCAGGAAGGACACAGAGTTTTAAGATGAACAGGAAGGAAGAAGATCAAGTTGAAATAGAAGTAGAAGAAGTAGAAGTAGTAGAAGAGTCCCGCCTGCTCTGGTTACTGGTCGTGGTCGTGCTGGACCTGATCCCAGCGGTCAATGGGTGAACGGAGGGTACACCCAGCTCATCACAGGCCAACAAGGAAAGACAAACATTCACACCCACGGGCAATTTAGAGTCACCAGTTGACCTGAGCATGGAGGTGGGAGGAAGCTGGAGTACCTGAAGAGATCCGACACACGCAAATCCACACAGAAATACCTCCAGGAATCAAACTAGGTGTGAGGTGACAACCACTGCTCCACCATGTTGCTAAGAAATAAAAGTTCTGACGTTTCTTCTTACGTTGATGGATAGAAAGAGACTTTATTTAATCTAACAATCTTAATCTGACAAATTCTTTCACTCTGTTATCCCTCACCCCCACCACACACACACACACACACACACACACACCCTGTGTATGTCATAGAGCGCTTCTGTCTGGAGTGTTTGGTGAATTTATAGACGCTACCTGTCAGCAGAGGATTTGCCGTCTGTCTGTTGTTGTGCCCAGTGTGACGTGACTCCCAGCAGGTCGGCATGACAGCGCGTCAGTCCTTCCAGTAGCACATGAATCGGTCTCTCACGCCCCACAACCTAATACACCCCTATGATCCAACCTCTCTCAGGAAGCACTTACATACTCGGATTACAAAATGTTCCCCGTCCTTTACACCGATCATCTGACAGCAAACTGATGCCACGTCCACATGGAGATGGAGCCGACTGAATTATTTTTCTCCTAAAAAAGTTTTGAAAACATGGCATTGTCTCAAGAAATGTGTGCTTTGACACAATAGCACTGAAAACGACACACTGGAGGGGCGTCTTTGACTTCATGTACTCATGTACTTCATGTGTATTTCTGTTCGACTTGCCAATACGATTGGATCGACAAAGAAGACGTTGGTGTGGATGGATGAGAAGACACATCACGCTCAGCAGCTTCTGCAGCACTAATGCAACACTGGGAACAGTCATCGCTGTCGTTGTTAAACGAGTGTGCATAGTTGTAACATGCAAAAACAACGGTGACGTCTTCAGATATGTTGTAGATGATAAAATGATTTAATTGGAACTCGTCTCTGTGTGGACCTGGCCTGAACAACTTACAGGTGGTTAGCTTAGCTTAGCATAGCACAACCTCAGTCTTTGAATCTAAAGGTTTGTATCATCTTCTGCAGCTCATTAGAGTGCAGGAGGGATGGGAGCAGGGAATGTGTGTGTGTGTGTGTGTGTGTGTGTGTGTGTGTGTGTGTGTGTGTGTGTGTGTGGGATGGATATACAACATCAGTTACCCTCACAGTTACGTTTTTGTCATTCGGACAGAAACAGTGACTGAATGAACTAATCAAATCTCCAATCAAGTCTTGTTTTGTCCACAAAATATAGCTGCAGTCTAACTGTTTTCACTTGTTTCCATTACACAAGAAAACTCTCGATAACATAACTCACATGTGTTTTCATGAAACAAGAGGAGACCCGCTAACAAGACAGCGGCCGGGGAACTCGACTTGACCGACGTCTGACAGCTAAAATTAGGTAAGACAGCTGTGAGGCAACTGTTCACAGCTGTCGGACCTTCACAGTGACTTGGCCTCAGATGACTGACAAACATCGCGTTGGGTGGACATTTGTCTCATGACACGATGTTTGTTTCAAACTCTAAAAAAACCCCTGAAAACTGACCAGAGGGAGAATCTGCAGCAAACGTCTATGAAATGAATGTTATCTATCGAATCGAAGCTCATGACAAACCTTCATCATCACACCTACATCACAACTAGAGAAACAGGTGTGGAAGAAACGATTATATAAACATTTATAGGAATGATGGATTCAGAAACGTTCAAAACCTCAACAACGAATGAGCACACACACGCACACACACACACACACACACACACACACACACACACACACACACACAGAGAGATAAAATGATGGCAAGTCTAACATACCTGAAGGTTCGAGTCACCTGACACTCGACAGACGAGCAGCACAGTGCAGCAGTTTGGAGGCATGGACAGTTTTATACTGTTGTGTTTGTGTGTGTGTGTGTGTGTGTGTGTATTCATACTGTGAGAGTTACTGAGTATTTGAATACACTACAAGAATAACTCTGTGTGTGTGTGTGTGTGTGTGTGTGTGTGTGTGTGTGTGTGTGTGTGTGTGTGTGTGTGTGTGTGTGTGTGTGTGTGTGTGTGTGTGTCTGTCCACGGCCAGTGGCCATGGGTGGATTAAGTGGAATCAAGATGAGCCCCCCCCCAGGATTAAGGAGAACAGAGGGCAATGAGCTCACTGGACAAATAGAGCGGTGGTAGTGGTGGTGGAAAGGGGCAGGTGTGACTGTAGGAGGGAGGGATGGAGGGAATGAAAGGAGAGAACAAGAGCTCCATCATTCCCAGATGATGTTTTATTTCTGTTGAATGAATCAACGAGTCCAGACCATGAAGATCAATCAGATGATTGATCATTACAGCAGATGTTCTCCATCTCGCACCAGAAGAGAATCCATCCAATATTCACCTGTCCCACTTCGGACCAGCGAAGGCTGTGGCATAAATAATTCATGAAAGCTGGATGAGAAGAAGAAACTGCAGAGCGGTGAGACGAGGGGACGGACAGAGGAATGATGACCAGAGCTCATCCAGAAATAGATGAGTGACGAATCACTTGTTGCACTTTTCCATGAAAGGAGATTTCAGAGGAAGATAAAGAGAAACCACAAACAAAATACACAAGCACAACCACAACCGACCCACCCACACACACACTTGAACACGTTTATGAACTTTGGTACGCAACCAAACGGTGTCAAAGGTCTGAAAGGTCTCGTTCCACCTCACTGGGTTCCAGAGGACTCTACATGTTCAGTCACTGGTAAGGGTTCCGACCGCCGTTAATGCTGTGACCAATCAGAGGCTACAAACATGCAGACAAGCATGCTAACTTATGAATGCAGGAAGAAAGACACACTGATAAATACTTTTGAAGCACAACTGTCTCTTCTAAACTTTAACCTAAACCTTCTCAACAATAGGAAACTAATGGATAAGAAAGGATGAGCTCTCCGGTGTATTGGCTGTGCTGTTCCACTTTTACAACACGTCTGCAATGCAGCCATGACAGAACCCATGACAGGAGTTGATGTGAAGTTGCGATGAGGATTGCAGCTCAGTGCCTCAGCGTGAACTTGACTGCTGCTGGAACGTTCCGTTGTAAGTGGACGTTACTTAAGAATTTTACGGGATTTTAGATGTTCTCACCTTTAAAATGGCCGTCAATGAGCTTGCCTGTAAGTGTTCATCACTGACACTGACTGAATCTGCTGCCCCAAATCCAATGAAAAAAAAAGAGCGAGATAAGACTGTGAAGAGTTATTTTACACACACACACACACACACAAACCTGTGTGAATCAGGCAGATAGGTAATCCATCTTTTTTTTGGGTTGATGAACAAACGTGACATGATTTTTTCATACCATAACAAAGGCTGAACGTTTCCTCATTCTTTTCAACTCGAGCTGAGTTCCTTCCTATTAGCGCACTCAGCTGCGTCTCAAATTCTCAACGAATGAACATGAGCGTTAGTTGCAAAGCCCAAAACGTCAGTTTAACCTCCGTTTAGCACCAGGAAGTGACTGCTCCTACTTCTTCTCCAGCACTGAGCAGAAATCACCCTGCAGGTTTTTAACCTGACCAGGTAGGATGTGTGTCGGCTGACTCAAACCTCCATGATGGCAGTTTTCATGTCCTGCTGCTGTATTTCAGCACTTATCGTGTCATTCTACTTTTAGTGGGATTTGGGGATTTTGAAAATCTCATTCATGATGCTTGTTCCTGCTTGTGTGCATTTGCCAGGAACGTTGAGAGGACAGGATTTTATCTTGACTTGATCCATATTGTTTTGGTGTTTTTCTAGTTACTTTACCTTGAATTGAACAGTATTCTCTCCAGAAGCATCATTAATCTGCTTTCTGTGGTTCTGTGTGTGCTTCACCTGAAAATAACACAGAGACAATAACCCGATAACCCATCTGTGAACGTCTCATTCAGATGGTGTGACGTCAACACGTCCTGCCCGAAATGTCTGACGGATGAGAAAAGAAGGAGAAGAGCTGTAAGCGCTGATTGTTTGTAAATCAAACTGGATCAAATTCATACATCAGCAAAGTACTTCTTTCCTCCACAATGCTACCGCTACAATAGACTGGAGGTGATTTAGTGGTAAAAATGATCCAAAGCTCAACAAACATTTGTCATGTGGGCTGAATACTGTGTGTTCATTCAGGAAGTTGTTCAACAGCGTATTTCCTTGCTGGTGTTGCGGAATGAAGAGTCTGTGACACTTGCTGACACACCGTAGCTTATCATGTTTAAAAGAAAAAAGATTACAGTTTTAACAATAATAATAATAATAACAGAACTTACATAACTAATTCCAGCAGTTCTACTAAGTCTATCAGTTGTTTGAAGACTCAGTCGACGCAGTCTAGGTGATGACGAAATCACCCTTCTGATTCATATTTGTTGCTTATGGCAGATTTTGCTCATGTTGTGCAGACATGAGATGTGTTCTGTCGTCTAGGCGGATGCCACAATGCCACAATGAGCTCCCTTAAAGAACGGCTGTGGACGACCCTGCAGGACCTGGGGGAGGAGGAGTTCAAGCGGTTGAAATGGTTCCTCCAGCAGGCCGACATCATGCACACGATCGTCCCACACGTCCAAGTGGACCCTGCCATCCCGGTTTGCCGCCTGGAGAAGGCCGACAGGCAGGACACTGTGGTTCAGATGGTGCAGGTCTACGGCCTTTATGAAGCTCTCAAGGTAACACAGAAGGTTTTGATGAAGATCAACAGAAATGATCTAGCTGAGCAGTTGTTCCACGTCACCTCGGCACCAAAAGGTTTGTTGTGCTCATCATCAGTACCAGATGCTGACTGACGGACCTGTAACCTCCTTTTCCTCTTTCTACATTCAGTGGATGAGGCCGACAGCAGTTCAGAGAACAGAGACAGTGAATCCAGTGAATTTCACTTCGGCACCACAGACAAGCAGACTGAAGGTAAAACTTTAAACGGAGCTTCCCACTTTGAAACTTCACTCGGCAGGAAACAGCTCAAACATCAGTCGAAGCAGCTGAGTCAAGCGCTTTAATTACTTCTAATATCTGTAGCTCATCAGGGTGAAACAAAGGGGGCAGATCACACAAGGAGGAGAAGCCACCTGCAGGCCATTTACAGTCGGAGTTGGAATTAGTCAGTTTCTGCACTGTGGACAGGAAGGTGCCAGATGGAACGCCCACCTGACCAGAAAAATCAGATTCAGACATCAGCAACTCAGAGGACCCTGAGTTCACAATCCAGTATGGCGTCAGGAACACAGTATTCCTTGATTTATTCCTAGTCTACGGCCTCTAGTCATCGAAGTCATAGGTCCACATTGACATGCAGCTGACATGGCTGCGGGTGAATTCAACACAGAAGCCTAAATCCACCTTTATCTGTCAGTAGAAAGTGTGGTTTTTGTTTTAATTGTTGTCATTAGGAATCTTACATTCAATCATTACAGTGTAGTTGTTCATGGAATACCACCAAATGTATTTTTTTTGCGACTTACTATGTGGTGATGAAATAAGTTCACCACGAGTTTTGTGCCTCACAGATTTGATGGTCACATCCTACCAACGGATCCTCCAGTCAAATCTTCAGAACCACTTCATGTGCATACAAGAGGGCCTGTCAGAGATGGAGGACAAAACAAATTTGGACGACATCTATACTGAACTTTACATCACGGACGGAGGAGACATGCAAATAAACCGGCAACATGAGATTAGGCAGGTTGAGACCATGTCCAAAAGACTGGCAGCGGTGGAGACGTCCATCAGACCTTGTGACATCTTCAAACACCCTTCTGGGAAATACCGGCCTATAAGAACGGTGCTGACCAATGGGATCGCAGGAATCGGAAAGACGTTTTTGGTGCACAAGTTCATCCTGGACTGGGCTGAAAGAAGAACCAACCAGGACGTCCATCTCATATTTCCCTTCACCTTCCGTGAGATGAATTTACTGAAGGGAAGGAGGTTCTGTCTTGCAAAGCTGATTGGCAAATGTGTCAAGGAGACCAAAGACATTAAAGAAGAGGCTCTGAATCACATCTTCACAAGTCTACAGATTTCCGGAAACACCAACTACGACAAGAGTAAATTCAAACTCATGTTTGTGTTGGATGGATTAGATGAGAACCGACTTCAACTGGACTTCGCTGGCAAAGACGAAAACACTGTGGATGTGACAAAGCCAGCAGGGGTGGAAGAACTTCTGGTGGCTCTGATTAAAGGCTCTCTGCTTCCTTCTGCTCGTCTCTGGATCACCACGCGGCCTGCGGCAGCCAGTCAGATCCCTCTCAAATTTGTTGACATCATATCGGAGGTGAGGGGGTTCACTGACCCTCAGAAGGAGGTGTATTTCACCAAGAGACTGGGCGAGGACGAGCGCGGCAGGAGAATCATCTCGCACATCAAAGCCTCACGAAGTCTTTACATCATGTGCCACATCCCGGTCTTCTGCTGGATCACAGCGACCGTGCTGGAGGACATCTGGAAGTCGAGCGAGCAAGGAGAGCTGCCCAAGACCCTGACTCAGATGTACTCGGAATTCTTGGCATTTCAGATCAGACAGACAAAGGAGAAGTACGGCACAAAGAAGAGCATTGAGTACATCCAGTCACTTGCAAAACTGGCTTTCTACCAGCTGAGGAAAGGAAACCTGATCTTCTATGAGAAGGACCTCAGCGAAAGCGGCATCAACTTCAAACAAGCTTCCGTCTACTCTGGCGTGTTCACCCAGGTCTTTAAGAAGGAACGCTGGAGGAACAAGGACCGGGACAAAGGCAGGATGTTCAGTTTTGTCCACCTCAGCATTCAAGAGTTTCTGGCTGCGTTTTATGTCCAGCTGTCACTTCTCAACCATAACAAGAACGTGATGGCTGAAGCCCAACCAGCTCACAGAAATCTGATGATGATCTTCAGTCGAGCATCTGTGACGGAGGTCCACAGGGTCGCTGTCGATAAGGCCTTAGAAAGCCCCGACGGACATCTGGACCTTTTCCTCCGCTTTCTGTTGGGCCTCTCGCTGCCAACCAATCAGAGTCTCCTGACTGACCTGCTGAAAGCCAAAGGGATGAGCTCAGACAGGAACCAGGAGACGGTCCAGTACATCAAGAGCAAGATCCGAGAGAACCCCTCTCCGGAGAGGAGCATAAACCTGTTTCATTGCCTCAACGAGCTGAACGACCACTCGCTGGTGGAGGAGATTCAACACTACCTGAGCTCAGGAAGTATCACCAGGAGATACCTGTCCCCCGCCCAGTGGTCCGCTCTGGTCTTCTTCTTACAGTCGTCAGAAAAACAGCACGAGGTGCTTGACTTGAAGAAATACTGTGTGTCAGAAACGGGTCTGCTGAGGCTGCTGCCGCTGTTTGAAACCTCTGTTAAGTTTCTGTAAGTAAAGAAAGTACAGCAGCAATCAGTCATTCATTAATAATCACTTTTTTTTAAAACAAAGAACACTGTTGAATACGTTTTATGAACGATGTGTGTTTGAAATGGTCTGTGATTTTGCGTTTAATTACTATTAGAGATTAGCTGAGAGAGACAATTATGGACAAATCAATCAGTGATGGGAGTTCGTAGCCATAACTGGAGTCTTCTTTATTCCCTGAACACGCCGCCCTCGTCTATTCACGGCGTCATCAGTCTGAGCGGTTGTAACCTGTCGGAGAAAGGCTTTCGAGCTCTGGCCTCGGTGCTCCCCTCCCAAACATCGAACATGAGAGAACTGGACCTGAGCAGCAACAACCCCGGAGACCCAGCAGTGAAGCTGCTGTGTGCTGGACTGGACAGCCGACACTGTCATCTACAGATTCTCAGGTGCACATCGGCCTCAAACAAATCACAGGATGGAACAAGAAAAACAAATGCACACATCAGCTGTCAGATGAATGCTGACACCGATGTGTGGTTTCCAGGCTGGCTGGCTGTAACCTCTCGGAGAAGAGCTGTGAACCTTTGGCGTCGGTTCTCGGCTCTCAGGCATGTGACCTGAAGGAGTTGGACCTGAGTAACAACAGCCTGGGAAATTTTGGACTGAAGCTTCTCTCTGTCGGACTGCTGAGGGAACACTGTCGCCTGGAAACTCTCAGGTGGGAACTCAACGACCTGAAGGGCAAAACCACAGTCAGGTTTCTTTCCTCTAAACATCCACGTATTTGAACCCCCGTGGCCTGTGTCTTATGATAATACAGAACAAATATTCTATCGCATTCTATCATAATCCAAAAATAATGGTGTTCAGTGTCAATTTCCAGGAGGTCACAAAAAAGGCTCACATTCTGACAGCAAATTTGTTAAAATCTTCTATGCTTTGTTCCTTGTTGTACTGAGGTATTAAAGAAAGTAAAGTTATAGCACTCTGAGTTGACCTCTGACCTTTGTGCCGTCTGAAGGCTGAACCTATGTGCGCTGTCCTGGATGAGCTGTGACACTCTGGCTGCTGTCCTCAGCTCATCTGGTCTGAAGCATTTGGAGATGAGCAACAACGACCTGTGTGACTCTGGAGTGGAGCTGCTCTCTGCTGGACTGAAGAGTCCCCGCTGCAGACTGGAGACTCTCAGGTCAGGGCTCAGTCCACGGGTTGGAACCACCAGGTTAATGTCTACAAACCGAATGAGGGAGTGTGTGTGTGTGTGTGTGTGTGTGTGTGTGTCTGTTTACAGGTTGTCTGGCTGTCTGGTGACAGAGGATGGCTGTGCGTCTCTGGCCTCTGCTCTGAGATCTGGCCCATGTCACCTCAGAGAGCTGGACCTCAGTTACAACCATCCAGGAGAGACGGGGATCTTGCTGCTCTCTGCCGGGCCAAAGGATCCAAAATGGCGCCTGGAAACTCTCAGGTATGTACAGATGTTAAGTGAACGGACACAGGAAGTCACATGACCAGGAATATAAGGCCGTTAATACACGCACTGTTCTGCCTAGTATAGAACTACAACGTGTTGAGCAGATGTGGAAAGAACTCTTGTGGAACACTTGTGTTAAATATGATATGATATATACTAATGTACTAAATATTTACAATATGTCAATTTACTTTAGTGTGAAATATCACTACATTTTTTTCTGTTACTGAGCAGAAAAACTGCAAGGTGATGCAGTGAGAGCATCATTGCTTTTTTTCTTTCAAATTAAAACAATTCGTTTCTAAGTCGTTGAGATGCTATGTGTGCACCCGAGCACCAGAATGAAAAACAAAAATACAAAGATGTTTGGTAGCATCAACAGCACAAAGCACAACCAGATGCTCTGAGGTTCCTTGTGAAAAGTATTATTTCGTGTATTATTGTGTAACCATAGGTCACAGAGTCATACCCAGAACATAAACCCATTCTGGTCTCTGCAGGGCTGAAGATGGCGGCAAGTGCCGGCTGAAATCCGGTCTGAAGAAGTGTAAGTAAATGTTTATGTCTAGGGCATCAGCAGCTTGTTCCACAAAGCAGGTTCTGTAAATTTGTGCTGAAATGAGGAAATCAAAAGAAAAAGTCTGTTTGAAATGAATACGTTTTCCTCATCGTAGGATGTAGGGATAAAGAAAAATGTTTTTTTCACTAAACCTGCTTTGTGGAACGGGTCCATCATTCATCTTAAAGTAAAGTCATCTTACCCCCAAATTTCTGCAAAAAATTCTAACCCTAATAAGCCCTGCCCCACCACAGCAACATGAACTGTTGCAGTGCATTTCACTTGCAGTCAGAGTTGGAATTCGAGTTCTTTTCTGAGCTTCAGACAGGACGTTTTCTAAGTGTAACGTCCTGCCACTCTGGTATGTCCGTCTCAGACCTCGGTGAAACTTGAGGATTTCAGAATTCAAGATGGCGTCAGCGGCTCAGTATGTGTCAGTATACATTTTGTTCAACCTGTTTTCGAATCACTTCGGTCGTTGATGCTTTCCACCATCAGATACCTGCGCTCTCACGCTGGACCCCAACACGGCACACAGGCAGATCATCCTGTGTGACAACAACAGGAAGGCCATCCGCGGGGCTGAGGAGCAGCCGTACGCGCAGCACCCCGACAGATTTGAAGACTGGTTCCAGTTGCTGGGGAGCGAGGGTCTGACCGGACGCTGCTACTGTGAGGTGGAGTGGGAAGGAAGGATCCGAGTGGCGGTGTCGTACAGAGGTATCAGCAGAAGTGGAGAAATCGGCAACTGTAGTTTTGGGTGGAATGAGAAGTCCTGGAGTCTGGAGTGTAACGATGAGGGTTACTGCGCCTGGCACAACAAAACCATCACCAGCCTGAGTTCACATCCCATTGACAGCAACCGAGTAGCCGTGTATCTGGACTGGACCGCTGGCACCTTGTCTTTCTACAGACTCTCGTCCGGCACTCTGCTGCACCTTCACACCTTCTACTCCCACTTCACGGAGCCACTGTACCCCGGCTTCTGGGTTGGGTTAAACTGCTCCATGGCTCTGAGTGAGATGGAGGAGGACGGAGAGCTGGCACCAGTCTGACGTTCTTTATCTCTGCATGTGATGGTCATGTTTGGTGATGATGCTTGTCACCACATCTGAGACGACTGACAGGTCACACCCCCGCAGACGTCCTTCAGACACTTGAATACTAACTGTTCAGTCGTAGGTCTCAATTTTCCTGTTTCCACTCTGGTGCTGTGATGCACAGATTTGAACATGATCTAGATATTTCTAACTGATCTACAGTTCGGCGTTGATCTCTGTCAGACAAAACCGCTGAAGATCACTCAGGGTTCACGCTCAGTGCGTGAATCCATCCACAGTGGACTCCACTATCGTTGTCATAGCTTCATATTGTCATTTTTTTAAATAAAGAAGAAGAGTGGTGTGTACAAAATGAATCAAATCAAAAAAGGAATCAATCTCTGCAGAACTTGAGTCGAGGGTGCATTTCACAAAAATATTTATTATCAACACAGTGAGTCCAAAAATATAAATAACTGCACATTTCTTCTGTGTTCATGAAGACACCAGAGGCATAGTGACAGTGAGGATCTGACAGAAGAAGAAAAAAGAGAAACAGTGAGTTCAGTGTTTTATGGATTCTTGTGTTAGAAAAGTGTTGGATTGCTTCTGCTGTGTGTGTGTGTGTGTGTGTGTGTGTGTGTTTGTGTTTTTACGCGCTAATGATGTTTGTACCTGAGTTTTGCTATTGTACTGCGCCACGCTGGTCTCCTGCTGGACGAGGAAGGGGTGGAAGATGTCCAGAAAGAAGAGTGAAGGTCGAGCAGTCAACACCAGTCGATCCTCACCGACGTCCAGCAGTAGAGAGCGAGATGACGTCTGCACGCACGCACACACGCACGCACACACGCGCACACACACGCACACACAGATATGTCAGATATTTCAAATGAATTCCTGTAGAAATCTTTTTGATCTGTCGTGCTGCTGGAAATGTGAATTTCTCTTGGGAGGTAAATAGGGTCTATTTACTATCTATCTATCTATGAAGTGAATGAGAAGATATCTTTATCTGACATTGTGAGAGGACGGAGTGAGGCTGAGTCATACACGTCCTGTAAAACGACGTGTTCACACACTGGGGCTGGTCCAGTTTTATATCGACTTGCTACTGACATGGAGGAAGAGGAGGAGCAGGAACATGTGTTTCTCACCACGCCGGGTAGCTTTATTTCTGCTATGAGGTACTTGGGGTCAGCAGTAGGAGGCTCCACGAGCAGAGTGAATTCTGGTCTGAAGGCAGGGAAAGAAATAACAAGACGAGGTGTGAACACAGAGACACAAGGTGAGAAAACTGAAACTAAGGCAGAGTCCATATGGAGATGAGACCGGAAACGTTTTCTGTCCATCACAGAGAACACATGGGGCATGAGTACAGAACTCGTGTGATGTAAACAAACACACAGAGAAGAGAATCTGAATGGAACAAGGAGGTATTTGTGTGGACGGACAAACAGGCACATCACACTGAGCAGCATCTGCAGAACCAAAGTGACACGGGGAGCTGCCATTGTTGTTGTTGTTAGCAAGTTAGCACATGCAGGCTAAGGAGAGGTGGAGCTATGACGACACAGCTCAGGAAAGATGGGGATGGGTTGGACACCCGCAGGAGAAAAGGTGCCATCTTCAGATTTACTCGCTCTGGGACCCAGTTTCAAAAACGACCACCTTTGGGCTCCAAAATTCTGAGGTCCATATGATGAACAACTTTCACCTGAACTCGTCTCTGGGTGGACACGGCCCAAGTGCCTTCCCACTGTGGTCTGAGGTCCCACCCCCCCACTGACAAGGGTTATGGTGAGTTCCACTTCTGTCTGGGTCTGGGTATAAAATCAAGTTGTTTTTCCAAGCTGTGGACAGGAGGTTGCACACAGAACGCCCTCCTAACCAGAGATATCAGACCTGTAACTCATCCAACTCTGAGGACTAAAGTTCGGAATCAGATTCCAAGATGGCGTCAGCAGCTCAGTTTATGTCAGTATAAACTGTGTCCAACCTGTTTTGTTTGATTTGTTGTCCATATGTATGTTGTACGTGGAACCAGGACGTGTTGGTTACACACCAACAACTAGAACAAGGATCCAATACAACTGGAGCACACCAAAAGAAAAAACAAATTCAAGCATCAAGCGTGTTCCAGCCAGTCGAGGGCGACATGAAGTCAATTTACTACAATGGTTGTTGAACCAGTGTCTTTACCTCTTTGCAGTGGAGGTGGAGGTCTGCCTGGAGGAGAGCAGAGGCCAAATGTCACTCAGTATCAGTTATCTCTCATCTGTCTATGGACTCGTGTTCAGAGTTGACTAGTTTTTTAACTTGTGGCCTTCAAGAACAAGAGACGTACTGAGGCTGCAGCTCTTCGATCGCCGGCCTGTTCTTCGTCCGAATGTTCTGCTCACTGACAGAACCCAAGAACTTCCTGTTCTTCAGCACTTTCCAGTCTGCAGAAGTTCAGAGCAGAAACTTAAAAATTGTTGCCGACATTCAGGGAAACATTTTCCACATTGGCAAACGTACCTCTGCTCAACTCCAGGTTGTATTTGTTCTCTAAGCCCTCCAGAGACACCATGATGACAAACTGCTGGAACAGAGGATCCTTCTGCAAGACACACACACACACACACGTCTGCGTCATATCAATGTTTACAGTTTGTCTTCTAAAGCCCTACTTAATCTTCTGGGTTGACCTGATGCTGACCCTCCGTTGTACCCTACGCCATCATGAGCGATTCTTCTTCTGCGTCTGTCTGTCTGTAGCTCTGCATTGAATCTCGTCGCCGTGTTTTTTCAGGTTTTGGTGTTTTTCTTTCTCCACTTCAAGTGACAGTAAGCAGATCTTGTTACCGTAGCAACTCCCGACAAGATCTGCATAATTTTCTACTCACTTTTTCGGTCGGTTCTATTTTCTTGGCAAACACAGAAGTGTCTCTCCAAGAATTGGGAAAGTCATGTGACGCAAACCGTCCAATCACAATTGTTTCTGTCTGCAGGGGACAGACACTTATGGGGATTTTCCACTACACAGTTCCAGCATGGCTCAACTCGACTTGGCATACCTCTTTTTTGCATTCTGTGACAAAAACAATCTCCTCCATGTTCTACATTCTTTACGCGTTTATGTCGCGGTAAAAAAAAAGTTGCCGCAGCAGTTTCTTTACAGGTGATATAAAGCTATGCTGTGCGCTGCCGATTTGATGCAGACGCATAAATTGGGCTTTATTCCTCAAATGTAGTCGGTAGTTGCTTCCTCAGCCACATTCACCTCAGCAAATGCAAATATTAATTATCTGTTTCTGTCCGTTGAAGCTGTTTTTGTGTAAGAAGATGAAGCATGTCGTTCTCCAGACATCCACAACTAGCAGCAAATCAGAAACAACAAAGGAATGAAGACACTAGCAGGAGACATTCAAATAATAATAATCGTAATAATAAAAAAAACCAATCAATATTTACACATACAACATAGAAAAATAGAAACACACCTGGCACTTCTGGAAGAAGTCCTGGTTGATGACCACATCGTACGCCGTGCATCCCTGAGAGCCTGAGACCCAGACAGAGCAAATACTGAAATACTGAATGTTTGCAGGAACCTAATGTTCCTGTCATCAGAACATTTGTCCCATTACTA
Source organism: Aeoliscus strigatus (assembly GCA_901007665.1). Taxonomy (NCBI): domain Eukaryota; kingdom Metazoa; phylum Chordata; class Actinopteri; order Syngnathiformes; family Centriscidae; genus Aeoliscus; species Aeoliscus strigatus. The sequence continues at coordinate 124,782 of CAAKHB010004614.1, forward strand.
CAATACAGTAACTGAAAACAGTCATCTCACAAAATCCTTTAGTGCTGAGGTTTCACAGCTTGTGTCGAGTAATTCAGGCTGATTTTTGTGACGTGCGTATCGACTTTTGAGTGGGTTCTGTTTTAATTCAATGATTGACCATTTGATGGCATCATGAGTTTTACACTAAACACTCGTGGTCTTCACTGACGGGAGATTCTAGAGGATAGAGGTCTTATATTTCAGTCCACGTTTCTGTGAGAGCAGTGCTACAACTCAGCAGGCAGCAGCAGTTTTCATCTGAACTACACACTGTTGTCTACTTCTGTGTGTGGCTCGCCGAGGCTCATGGGAACTCTGTAACCACTGGGATCTTCTGACTGGAGCAGCTCCACCAGCTCCTCTCTGGAAAGTTCCGGCGGGGGTGGAACAGAGTTTGACTGACAGATGTTGACAAAGACCTTTTGCGCATTGGGCTCTGACAATGTCTTAACACATATTCCTGGAGGGAAAGAATAAAACATATACAACATATACAATAATTAATAAATCATACAAATGGAAATACGCTTTCAGTAACCATATCAATATGAAGAAAGGTTGTAGAAAGGTTGCAGTTAAACTGTGTGATTTCATACGATCTGTGCAGCGTTTTACCAGGTTGGGGGCGAATAACTTTGGAATTGGGATTCTCGGCCTGCATGTTTCCCATCGTCTAGACAGAAAAGCAGAGGTTGACTACAGTGATGATCAGTGGACTTACTGCACTTGATTATTTAGTATTCTATAGTGCATCTGATTGGTTCAGGCACAATCATGGGAAAAGTATTTGAATTCTACATACAGAATGGCTGCCCCCCCCCCCAAATTCAATCACCTCTAACAGCAGCTGCTGGTACAGGTCTTCTTGCTGCTGCAGTTCCAGCTCAGAGTTCAGGAGTGAGGAGTCTGTTGCCATGGTTACAGGAGCTCAGTCTGTCAATCAAACATACAATCACGTAATGCTGGAATGAATCCCTGTTGCATAAACCACATTTTGTTGCATGCTTCCACTATTATAGTAGGTGTATCTATGAAATGAGTTATAAAGTCAGTATGAAGTACTTTTTACAAAATGTAGGACTCGGCATGAAGCTAACACATTAGTATCCAAGGTTCTACGGATGTACATCTTGTGACTTCAGTTGGACATATACATTCTAGCCTAACACAAGGAAAATGGAAAACAAAACTAATCTTCAAAGAACACGGAGAAATGTACGTGTCCCATAAGTTTGTCCACGTTATTTTAAGCTAGCACTACATTAGATAGCTTAGCTTTCGACGCAAATGCTAACCAAGTGGCTTTGTACCTCGTTTTCGGTCTAAAATCCTCTTCCGTGTTCACCCTTTATCACCACTACCTCTCACATGCACATAGATGAACTGTTTGTTTCTACTCACACCGGTGGAAACGGCAACTAACTTCCGTCGGTCTCAGCGTACTTCCGCCGGCCGGGCTCCTTCAGAGTAAAAGCTCTCAGTCATGCAGCAATTCAGTTGTGCGTTTACGCAGGAAGTGTCACAATTCAGTGGCCTACATACATGATGGTATTGGTAGATTGCGTTACTTGTAATCACATTGTAGTAACATTACAATATAATTAGCAACACGTGTTAAAGTAAGAGTTGTTTTCCACAAGAAAATGCCTTCTGATATTACAATATCATTGCAAACGGTATTATTCGTTTATTAATAGCAAAAAAAAAAATACTGTTACCACAGGTCAAGACATAAGTACTAACAATATCTCTTTATATATAGTAACATATGAACAATAAGTTAAGGTAGACAGGCAATACAGACAGGCAATACAGCACATATGTGGAAAGAATGTTGGCAGTGGTTTGTCATCATCAATACAGTAGTCATGTTACGGGGGCTTGGACTGAATCAATGGGATGATTCAATGGTTAAATACACCTGATCACTGGAATGGCTGGAGACAGGGCGAGTATGGAGAGCTAGTTTTTGTTGGCCATATACACCAACTACGTGGTCAGAGGTCAAAGTGATGGAACTGTGCCACCAGTTTGTCCAAAAAAAGTGAAGAACATGATGAAAGGGCTTGTGTGTACAATTTGGTGCAATTTAGATGCCAAATACGCATGTTCCATCCAGTCACTTCATCCCATAGTGGAGCTGAATGCTCCTTCCTCAAACTCCCACAGGACACAAACGAAGAGCTCATACTCTGGCTGTGCGTTGGAATAGAACGAATCCTATCTTTAGCGCGGTAGCCATGGTGGTCTCTGCAGAGACACTGCTGAAATGCCCAGCAGCACAGTCAGAGTGAACAGGCTGACTGACTTCAATGGAATCGATCAGCAGCTGAGCCGTGGTGAAGCCATTATGTGCCACAGATGCTTCCAGCGTAAATTCCCTTGTGCACTCTGCATCCACTGACTTGGTCATTGCGGCTTCTCCACAGGAAGTACAAGCTCTCAGTAGTGTTGGTCCTCCATGAGGTCAGTTGAGGAAGCACAACATCCAGTTCTCCAGCCTTGTTGATGGGTTGTATTCCCCCC